>JAUCBJ010004919.1:0-14332 GCA_032718475.1 Nemertoderma westbladi | reverse complement strand
GATCGTTCACCTTCCAAAAAAAGACGCATAATAATGTGTTCTACTGTAATACAGTATCTCAAGATACAGCTTAAACGGAATAACGGAAATCGCGGAACTGGGAGAAGGTTTACACTTTCAGATATTTCGCCATCTAGCAGCAGACTGGAGAAATTGCAGATTGATTACCGTCCTCACAAAGACTAATGTGTTCTACAGTCCCGCTCTCAAAAAGCATGCCTTTGATCAAACATTGATCAAACTTTGATCAAACATTGATCAAAGTTTGATCAAAATGTGTCCATAGAATATCATTGAAAGTAGCATTGACATTGAAATGACATTGATGGCATATTGAAATGACCTTGAAATCGATGGACCGAAATTCCAGACTTTCTGTCTCATATTGAAATGACATTGAAATGATTTCAAGGTAACAGTTTACATCGCTCTTCTGCGGCATACCTTTGAACTCAGATTCCCGCCGAGAACTGGCTTTTGTTAATGGCCAAGCCGCGATGTGATTGACAGGGCGGTGGATGGAGCTTGCTTGACTTTGTGGATGGGCAGCGATTGGATTTACAAGGCGGTGTTGTGGTAGTGTCCCAGACTGAGTTTTGTTCTTGTAGGGCAGGGCCTATTATTACACCAACAACTAGTTCAGAAAAACAGCCTTTGGAATATTTTTAATTTATTGTTATATTAGAAATTGTTTCAATGTTCCTTAAATCAGAATCAAGGCCAAATACCTCCATTGACGTAGCAGCGCGATGGCTGCCGTTGCATTGCATTTGCTTATACACTAATTGTGTAAATTCGACAAGCTTCCTTCCTGCCCCTGTCCCTAATTATACTAATAAATGTAAAGAAATAAATAAGAAATAATTTTATAAAGTAATAAATAAATCCAAGCGCCAGCGCACCCCCTAAAATACCTTCTAAAAATTTACGTAATTTAATTTTAATACTCTGATAAGGTAATTTTATTGAAAACCTAATTTGTTTCAAAGTAAACTATGTTATGTACATCATTAGTTACGTATTTTTTAATTCAGTTTAACGTATTGTAATTATAATTTTTTTAATATTAAAAATCAAATTGGGTTAGTAATACTTATTCAATTATGCTCATTCATTTTTAATTAATGGAGGTTTTTAACCATCCGGCCGACAAACCACACTTTTGCTCACTTTTGCTGTAAGACAAGGCATCAATATAACCCCAGTGATCCCATACCCTCTCTTGTTGTGGACTATTACTACAGTATATCATTGTACAAGCTGCGGACCTGCACCCCCCCCCCCCCCCCCTCCCCCCATTATAATGTGTTGTAGCCATCCACCCAACCCATTGCGTAACTCAGAATTAAACTCCACACAGCACAGCCCATACCTGCCATTGCTTTCATTACGCCACATCGCCAAGTGGAGATTCAATTGTGAATTATTATAATCATTATTAGAATGACAACACAGTGTTGTGGTAGTGTACCAGTACCAGACTGAGTCTTGTAATAGGCCCCACTAACAACTCCGGGCTACGTTCTGAAATAAAGCCTCTGGAATATTATTAAATTATTTTCTTTAGACATTATTCACTAGAAAGCCAGTCTGTCAATTTAATCGTCCAGTATCAATTCCCGCGGGCTAATACAATTTATTTTCGGGCTAAGGATGCCCTGCCCACTGGCTAAGAAAGCTTGCGGGTAAACGATTCCCATTTTGCGGGCTAAGAATTCCCGCGGGCTAAGTCATCACCCAACCGAACATACAGTTGACTGTAACTGCTTTACTCGCATCTCTGTAACAACAACCCAAATGCTGTGATTCACAGTATGCGATTTCACCGTGCTGTCACCGCAAGTGTATCTGAGAACAGGCCCATGACTGGTACAGCTACAATTTGTTTCAAAAAAATTAATGTAATACATCGAAAGGAGCAGGTTAAAGGGGTTGTGTTTTCTAACCAAAACAACAAACCAAAGTAGATTTCATCGATCAGAGAGAGAGAGAGAGAGAGAGAGAGAGAGAGAGAGAGAGAGAGAGAGAGAGAGAGAGAGAGAGAGAGAGAGAGAGAGAGAGAGAGAGAGAGAGCGCTTTGCAGCTTATTTCCAAGGGGGTCCCGTCAGACATACACTGTAGCCCTCTAGCTTCCGACAGGCAACTTTATAAGTCTGTCGTTGTACTGTATGTAATTGTACCTTTTCAGAATTGCATTGCGATGAATCCATTTTTAATTGAATTCAGTTGAGCGTATTTTCAGACTTAATATTTTATTACATTGCTATGAATCGTAGTCATCATATCCACCTAACAAAAGTAGCATATAAGATGTTTCTAAGGAAATATTATGAAAATAGTGTCATAAATAGGGAAATGATCGGCCCACGATAATTTCAGGAATCCGCTTGCTGCATGACCTGTTATTTAGTACACCTTGGATTCCATACTATTATTACATAGCTATTGCAGGGGGGTGTGTGTGTGTGTGTGTGTGTGTGTGTGGGGGGGGGGGGGGGGGGTTAATGAATGAATCATATCGAATCATGAAGGGGTGAACTTTAATGGAAAGTTATGGTAGTGATGAATAAGTCAGGCTTTGAAAACGTTCAGGGTTGTTGACGATATGACGGATTCGGAAAGCGTACTCCCCGGTTCGCCAACTCTCTGTAAACGGCTCCTTTCCCTCCATACAATTATTATTTATTGTACACAAATTAACGGCGGGAATTTTAAATTGTAATATTCAGTAAACTGCAGCGCAGTGTGCTAGTCAGTCTGTCAGTACTGCTGTACTGTAGTTCAGTAGTTGTAGTACTGGCTGACTGGTATCAGACATCGCACTGTTATTAGAGTCTGTTGATACAGCGGCTGGGCGGTGCAGGTCGTTTAATTTGACAGTCTGCCTGCAGTTAGCCTACGTCCTGCTCTGCTGGTATCTGTCGTCTGTTCTGTTCTGCTGTTATACTTTTACACAGCTACAACAGTACAGGCTGAACCTGACAGTGACAGGTACAGCACAGCGGTACAGGGTACGTACAGCACGTGAGCCTGACTGGCTGTAGTACATCAGTACGACTGTACAGTCTGACAGTTTGCAGTTCAGCACTCTACAGTTTGACATACTGACATACTACTACTACTAGGTGCTACGTGCTAGGTCGAGCGAACTCGGACAGTGGAAATGAGATCCTTCCAGGCCAGGCCTCCCGATTCTCCATAGTTGTCGCAATTTCGTTTCTCCCAAGTTCAGTATCCCTATACAGCTATACGACTGTACGGTCTGACTGTTTGCAGTTCAGCACTCTACAGCTGTACAGTTTGACATACCGGTACTGACCAGGGATGGCAAAAACCATGGTTTTTTGAAAAAAATTTTTTGGTTTTGGTTTTATTGTTTGGTTTTTTATGGTTTTTTTCGGTTTTTTATGGTTTTTTATGGTTTTTCTGTGGTTTAATTAAATCCAATACAGCAATACATACAAATGTAGGGCCTACATACAACAGTCTGACAGTACAACCCTTGCGCTTGCCCAATACAATAGAACAAAATACTGGAATAACTGAATAAGGCCACACTGCCACATACAGTATGCTGGTTTGAAGCGTTTCTTCTGCTGTTCTGTTCTGTCCTTACTCTCATCCAACCCATCAGCCCATGTCAGCATGCGACAAAATACTAACAACATACAACGTAAAAATACATACCAACGTCCAGACGTCTGCACTGCTCCACTGCACGCCAGGCTGCCAGGCTGCAAACCACCACTGAACCGCGCACAACGCCTGCGCACAATTTTTCAGCCCCGCAATATTGGACAATATACCTACCGCGCATGCACCGAAAAAAAACGCGCACACCACATTTTAACAATGTAAACGAGAAACATACGCCAGCGAAGCGAGCAAAACCTTTTCATTAACATTCTGACATTGCAAAATGAACAGATGAAAAAGAAACGCGAGCAAAACTCAAAGTGAGAGAAATTTGTCCATTCTAACAGCTGAACAGTGCAAAATGTAAGATAAAGAAACGCGAGCAAAACTCAAAGTGAGCGAAATTTTTTCCTTCTAACAGTGCAAAATGAAAAAGAAACGCGACTACCAGTCTGCTTTATATTATTTACAGCGTTAATTGTAAAATTTTATGAAAAACCATAAAAAACCAATTTTTTCGCCTTTTTTTAAAAGTTGGTTAAACCAAAAAACCATAAAAAACCAATGGTGAGAAAAACCATTGGTTGCCAACCCTGGTACTGACATACCTGCATACAGACATACTGTCTGACTGTCTGGTCTGTGTATTGCTCGCTACCGTCAGACCGTACCAACCAGCACCAGGCTGACGGGTTCCAGCTCCAGGTTCTGTCAGGCAGTTGCCTGTACAGCCGTTGATTCTCTTGGTTGCCAGTTATGCAGTTTGGTGATCTATCTGCTGATCTGTCTGTCTCTGTTGGATTATAGGCTATTAGTCAGTCATTCAGTCAGTATACAAGTATATCTATATGTCTATCATCTATCAGTCTATCAATAAAGATGTGGAAGTTCTTTGCGCTGGACACAAACGATTCCCATTCGTTGCCCGCCGTGGTTTTATTCCCCAACACTACGACTACCGTCGGTCGCAAGGATTGCTCCATACCAATAGCGGGAGACCAATCCATCAGCCGCACGCACGCTAAACTATCGATAGGCGCCTTGGGTAATCCAACAGAGATAGTTCTCGAGGATCTCTCTAAATTCGGTTGTTTCGTTAACTCGGCTCGAGTGTCCCGTAGTAAATCTCTACGCGACGGCGACGTTTTAAAGTTCGGAGCGCTTACAAAACGGTGGGTTGTAGCCTGCGAACCTTTAGTTGTCTGTACCAGTTGCGTTATATCGACAGCGAAGCGGCCCTTGAGTAGCGCTATCAGCAGTCTGGGTTACCGTTTAACCGGTCAGTGGAGCGACTCATGTAACGTTCTCGTGATGAGTCGTCTCACTGTAACGCTCAAAGTAATATCGGCTCTGGTGTCAGGTTGTTATATCGCGTTACCTGAATACTTTAGCGATCTTCGAGACGCTATCACATCGAAATCACAACCCCCCGATATAAGCGACTACGAACCTCCTCTAGCCGAGAGCAGTTTAGATTCCAACGTGGTTAAATTCGCCCCTGATAACCGAAGGAAGAGTGTATTCCTCGGTACGACTGTGGTGTTTCTATCGGCGGATCAGTTGGCTAAATATTCCGATTGCATCGTAAAGGCTGGTGGGAGAACCGAACTGCAAGAACTCGGTGTCGATGCCACCCAGGCGGGAGCTGATAACATAGTTGTGGTTCTCCTCGTCGAGAGAAACGGAAAGAACGAGGCCCAACTGCGGTGGATGGCGAGCGTTTATTCCGAGTTGCGTCGACGTAATCGTCGCGCCGTGCCGGAAGCCGAGATCGGGTTGGCGGTACTCCACGCCTCCGCCGCAGTTTACTGCAACCCGGAGCGCTTGGAGAGCGGCGATAAACCCGGAAGTTTCAACGTGACATCGCAGTCGCTGAGTCAGTTAGTGGAGGAGTTTGATAACCCGAGTGTGGATCAGAGTTCTAGAACACCATTGGCCCCGTCTACAGAGGATCAGCGTTCTAGAACAACGTTCGTTTCACAGGAACCTTCATTGACCACCGTTATCGAGTCGACCTTCAAGATTCCAAAACCATTAGCCGATAAAACCGAAGTTGAAGGCAACAAGATTATAAGGGAGGAAGCGAAGCAGATCGATGGTGAAGCTGAAGTTGTAAAGGGAGGTAAAGATGGTTGTGAAGCCGTTCCGTTGAACCTACTGGGTGGTAACGACAAGGAGAACTCGTTGGACCAACTGGTTGACTCACTGTTCGTCGATCTCAACCAGATGCCGTCCTTCGTGAGTCCCGCTACCCCGGATGTTTCCGCTGGGTTCGTGGATCTCTCTCTCCCTCCCGTCGTTGTTTCACCACCGATTCGCGATGACCCCGTTATTGAGACCCCACGCGAGGCCGACACGTTGATAATCGATGCCCTTAGTCAACGTAGTGATGGAGCGAACTGTATTCCCGAGGTCGCTCATGTTGTTAATAGAAATAAAAGGAGGTTCCCAGAGAGTTGTGAGTTAGAAGATGCTATGGAAATGGAAGAACAAGAGGAATATTCATCCGTTAATGTGGTTATACTGCCTCCCGACAGTGAAGGTTTCTATTGCGCTAGAAATAAACATTCAGCTAATCCGTGTATGAAGACCTTGATGGAGGAGATTGTTACTGATCTAGTTGTGTTCAACGCGGTTCCTCGATCTATCGAGGAGCACAGCGATGATGGTTGGAGTGTTTGGCGAGGCCAACGTGTTCGCAACTACAAGAGATTTAGGAAGAACCGGCCCCCGGTCTCGGTGGCCGGCCGGGTTACTATTACTGAGGCCGAGATGGTCCTTCACGATAATTTAGAAGGAGAGGAATATCCCAACCTCAGTGGTTTCCTTAACAACCGACAGGATGAGGAGAATGAAAGTCAGTCGCAAAGATTTCAACTGTTCAATAACTGCGGCCGTCGCTCGATCCTCAATCAATAAATGTGTTCTTTATTTACCTGCGACATTTTTTACTCTTTTTTTACAACCACTTTGGTTGGAAATCAAGAAAACTGTTTTTGGAAAATAGTTGGCTTATAATAATTTGCAGTTAATTTTAGACATGGCGACATGGGTTGGGTAGAGAATAGTGAACTTAACGTCTTATGAGTCCAAATTTTATAAATACGTGTTACGTTGGCACCACCGCAGTTTATTTATGCAATACATACTTTGCAATAAGTTTAATCATAATTCATTCTTTGTAGTTTTTCAGTAGTTAGTTGTATGTTGTACAAGCCAGGGTTTTTTTGGCCCTAAATGTGGCGCCAGCGCCATAGCACATAGCCGTGGCGCCATTGGCAGGAAGCTCGATGGCTCCAGCAGCCCCATAGAGATTCCTCCAAGATTCGCCATGCATATTATCCGATAACAGTGCAGAAACGGTATTAATAAAAATATTTAATAAAAATAGATTCCCACACAAACTCATTGTTCGTTTGGGTGACATTTTATGTAATCTAGTTAATTAAAGTGGTTTTATTAATTTGATACTTCGAATTTAGTTAGTTACAAAAAATTAGTACGTTTCAAATACGTTTATTATAATTAATAATTAATTATTAATTTATAATTTAATTTAATTATTAATTAATTATGTTCTACGCATGTCCTTAGATCATCATAATGATGATGGGGTGATGATATCTCCACCTACTGGCTCCAGAAGTCGAGGAAATCCTGCCAAGTACCTAACTGATCTAGACTTTGCTGATGACTTAGGAGTACTCTCAGAATCACTAGAGGGAGCCCAACGGCTCCTCAGCTCATTAGAACATGCTGCTTCTAGTGTTGGTCTTTTTATTAACTCCAGAAAGATCAAAATTTTGACAGTTAACTTTGAAAGTCCTCAGCAAGTCTCTGATCGGATGAGCATAAGCTCAAAGGATGGTATGCTTGAGCATGTTGATGACTTCTGTTACCTGGGATCATGGATCCGGAAGTCAGGTGAGGACCTTCGAATACGTAAGGGAAAGGCATGGGCAGCCTTGAATAGGCTTTCCAGGATTTGGAAGTCACCGATAATTAATCGGAAACTTAAGGTCCGATTATTTAGAGCAGCAGTAGTTCCAGTACTCCTCTATGGGAGTCCATGCTGGGCTCTAACTGCTGAGGACACCAAATCCCTGGATGGCACATTCACAAGAATGCTACTCCGGGTTCACTGTGACAAGTACAATGCACACATCTCCAACCAGACACTATATAACATTGGAGGTGTCGCATTGGTTCCCCCAAGCTTGACACTAGAACAAAATCGCCTCCGCTTTGCAGGACATTGCTTTCGCCGTGAGGACGAGCCAGTGCATAATCTTGTAATTTGGCAGCCTCATGGAGTGAATAAGCATGGTGGACAGCCCATGACTTTCTTGAGACGCATCTTAAAGGACACTGGCCTTAAAGATGCGGATGATCTAGCAAATGTCATGGGTGATAGGGAGTTGTGGCGGTGCAATTTTGTTGACAAGCCGGCACAGCATTCTTAAAAATGCAGCTGCAATGCAGCATGCCGATCCTAGTAGTAGTAGTAGTATTATAATTAAAATTACAAGAATTGAATTTGAAAAAATAAATAAAGCAGAAGATTTAAAATTAAACGATTTAAACGATATTATATTAATTACAATAAATATAACTTAAATTTAAACCTTTAAACGGGATAAAAATGAAAAGGTCAATGAAGGTTGACACAATGTTGGGGATTTCTAGTCCTTATCATTTATTGTCCCGATTAGATTTATGTTATATAAAATTAAAATTTGGTAAGTTTAATTTATTTTTGATTTATTTATATTATTTTATTAATTATAACAACTTTAAACGCGATAAAGAATGAAAAGGACTAAAATTATTTGTTAGGTTTTGGATTCTCACATATTTTAGGTATACCGGAACGTTACCATGATCCCCATGATGTTGAGCAATTCTAGTCCTTTCCATTATATAAAATATATGTTATATTAATTAATATGAATGTTAGTTGTTTAATTTTTCTTTATATTTGCTGAGCACATAAACTACGTCGTAAGTCTACTGATACTACTGGTTAACCAGTAGGTGGTAAAGTAGTAGTACGGCGATATTATTAGTAGTGGTAGTATTGTCTGACACCTGTCGCCATAGACAATTTGGTCGACTGCGCCGCCGTCAGCTAATTTCCAAAAAAACCCTGGTACGAGCACTGACATGTTGATGAAGTCCTGCGTTTGTATTTGATAATTCATGTTTGGGTTGAAATATTGGCAAATACTTTAGATCATCCTGAAAAACTATCTTTGCAACAATTTAATTTTGGTGTTTTTTAGTAGTGTTGTGTTTCTTGTTGGTGAATTTATATTTTTCATAAGTCAGTTTTAACGTATTTATTTCATAAAGTATATAGTTTAATCAACAACAACTACAATTTGTAATTGTTACATTAATTTAAGGCAACGTTAGTGTTTATGAAGCATTTGTCGTTACTTTGTGCTCTAGAATATCCAGTTAATAGTTTATCGTAGCAAATCATTCTTATATATTTAGCTCGTTGAGAGTTCATGCTGAGGTTTATAATACGGGTATAATCGAATATAAATTACTATTGAACTGTTGAAACAAATTTTATATCTATTAATAATACGAAGATGAGCTAAAAGCTTGTGAAATTATTATAAGTTTAGTGTAAGTTTATTTTTCAAAGGTGAAATTATTTGAATAATTTAGGAACTAAAATAAAATAAAACCAACTTTGAAATATATTATGGAAAAGTGTTCGTGTATATTTCCTTGGGATTGTATGATGCATCAGTGGCCAGTCAACGTTATTAATGATGTCGAACTTCTAGCCGGGCTTCCTGGTGATATTATCCCAGTTTTAGTAAGTTAGCTTCCGATATTGTCCCAGATTTAGTAAGTTGATTTCCGCTATTGTCCCAGTTTTAGTAAGTTGGCTTCCGATATTGTCCCAGTTTTAGTAAAGTTGGCTTCCGATATTGTCCCAGTTATAGTAAAGTTGGCTTCCGATATTATCCCAGTTTTAGTAAGTTGGCTTCCGATATTGTCCCGGTTTTAGTAAGTTGGCTTCCGATATTGTCCCAGTTTTAGTAAGTTGATTTCCGCTATTGTCCCAGTTTTAGTAAAGTTGGCTTCCGATATTGTCCCGTTTTTAGTAAGTTGGCTTCCGATATTGTCCCAGTTTTAGTAAGTTGATTTCCGCTATTGTCCCAGTTTTAGTAAAGTTGGCTTCCGATAATGTCCCAGTTTTAGTAAGTTGGTTTCCGATATTGTCCCAGTTTTAGTAAGTTGGCTTCCGATATTGTCCCAGTTTTAGTAAGTTGGCTTCCGATATTGTCCCAGTTTTAGTAAGTTGGTTTCCGATATTGTCCCAGTTTTAGTAAGTTGGCTTCCGATATTGTCCCAGTTTTAGTAAGTTGGCTTCCGATATTGTCCCAGTTTTGGTAAGTTGGTTTCCGATATTGTCCCAGTTTTAGTAAGTTGGCTTCCGATATTGTCCCAGTATTAGTAAGTTGGCTTCGATATTGTCCCAGTTTTAGTAAGTTGGTTTCCGATATTGTCCCAGTTTTAGTAAAGTTGGCTTCCGATATTGTCCCAGTTTTAGTAAGTTGGCTCCGATATTGTCCCAGTTTTAGTAAGTTGATTTCTGATATTGTCCCAGTTTTAGTAAGTTGGCTTCCGATATTGTCCCAGTTTTAGTAAAGTTGGCTTCCGATATTGTCCCAGTTTTAGTAAAGTTGGCTTGCGATATTGTCCCAGTTTTAGTAAGTTGGCTTCCGATATTGTCCCAGTTTTAGTAAAGTTGGCTTCCGATATTGTCCCAGTTTTAGTAAGTTGGCTTCCGATATTGTCCCAGTTTTAGTAAGTTGATTTCCGATATTGTCCCAGTTTTAGTAAGTTGGCTTCCGATAATGTCCCAGTTTTAGTAAAGTTGGCTTCCGATATTGTCCCAGTTTTAGTAAAGTTGGCTTCCGATTTTGTCCCAGTTTTAGTAAGTTGGCTTCCGATATTGTCCCAGTTTTAGTAAAGTTGGCTTCCGATATTGTCCCAGTTTTAGTAAAGTTGGCTTCCGATATTGTCCCAGTTTTAGTAAGTTGATTTCCGATATTGTCCCAGTTTTAGTAAGTTGGCTTCCGATATTGTCCCAGTTTTAGTAAAGTTGGCTTCCGATATTGTCCCAGTTTTAGTAAGGTGGCTTCCGATATTGTCCCAGTTTTAGTAAGTTGATTTCCGATATTGTCCCAGTTTTAGTAAGTTGGCTTCCGATATTGTCCCAGTTTTAGTAAGTTGGTTTCCGATATTGTCCCAGTTTTAGTAAGTTGGCTTCCGATATTGTCCCAGTTTTAGTAAGTTGGCTCCGATATTGTCCCAGTTTTAGTAAGTTGGTTTCCGATATTGTCCCAGTTTTAGTAAAGTTGGCTTCCGATATTGTCCCAGTTTTAGTAAGTTGGCTCCGATATTGTCCCAGTTTTAGTAAGTTGATTTCTGATATTGTCCCAGTTTTAGTAAGTTGGCTTCCGATATTGTCCCAGTTTTAGTAAAGTTGGCTTCCGATATTGTCCCAGTTTTAGTAAAGTTGGCTTGCGATATTGTCCCAGTTTTAGTAAGTTGGCTTCCGATATTGTCCCAGTTTTAGTAAAGTTGGCTTCCGATATTGTCCCAGTTTTAGTAAGTTGGCTTCCGATATTGTCCCAGTTTTAGTAAGTTGATTTCCGATATTGTCCCAGTTTTAGTAAGTTGGCTTCCGATAATGTCCCAGTTTTAGTAAAGTTGGCTTCCGATATTGTCCCAGTTTTAGTAAAGTTGGCTTCCGATATTGTCCCAGTTTTAGTAAGTTGGCTTCCGATATTGTCCCAGTTTTAGTAAAGTTGGCTTCCGATATTGTCCCAGTTTTAGTAAAGTTGGCTTCCGATATTGTCCCAGTTTTAGTAAGTTGATTTCCGATATTGTCCCAGTTTTAGTAAGTTGGCTTCCGATATTGTCCCAGTTTTAGTAAAGTTGGCTTCCGATATTGTCCCAGTTTTAGTAAGGTTGGCTTCCGATATTGTCCCAGTTTTAGTAAGTTGATTTCCGATATTGTCCCAGTTTTAGTAAGTTGGCTTCCGATATTGTCCCAGTTTTAGTAAAGTTGGCTTCCGATATTGTCCCAGTTTTAGTAAAGTTGGCTTCCGATATTGTCCCAGTTTTAGTAAGTTGGCTTCCGTTATTGTCCCAGTTTTAGTAAGTTGGTTTCCGATATTGTCCCAGTTTTAGTAAAGTTGGCTTCCGATATTGTCCCAGTTTTAGTAAGTTGGCTTCCGATATTGTCCCAGTTTTAGTAAAGTTAGCTTCCGATATTGCCCCAGTTTTTGTAAGTTGGCTTCCGATGTTGTCCCAGTTTTAGTAAGTTGGCTTCCGATATTGTCCCAGTTTTAGTAAGTTGGCTTCCGATTTTGTCCCAGTTTTAGTAAGTTGGCTTCCGATATTGTCCCAGTTTTAGTAAGTTGGTTTCCGATATTGTCCCAGTTTTAGTAAGTTGGCTTCCGATATTGTCCCAGTTTTAGAAAGTTGGCTCCGATATTGTCCCAGTTTTAGTAAATTGGGTTCCGATATTGTCCCAGTTGTAGTAAAGTTGTTTCCGATATTGTCCCAGTTTTAGTAAGTTGGCTTCCGATATTGTCCCAGTTTTAGTAAGTTGGCTCCGATATTGTTCCAGTTTTAGTAAGTTGGTTTCCGATATTATCCCAGTTTTAGTAAATTGGTTTCCGATATTGTCCCAATTTTAGTAAGTTGGTTTCCGATATTGTCCCAGTTTTAGTAAGTTGGCTTCCGATATTGTCCCAGTTTTAGTAAGTTGGCTCCGATATTGTTCCAGTTTTAGTAAGTTGGCTTCCTATATTGTCCCAGTTTTAGTAAGTTGGTTTCCGATATTGTCCCAATTTTAGTAAGTTGGCTTCCTATATTGTCCCAGTTTTAGTAAGTTGGCTTCCGATATTGTCCCAGTTTTAGTAAAGTTGGCTCCGATATTGTCCCAGTTTTAGTAAGTTGGCTTCCGATATTGTCCCAGTTTTAGTAAGTTGGCTCCGATATTGTCCCACTTTTAGTAAGTTGGTTTCCGATATTGTCCCAGTTTTAGTTAAGTTGGCTCCGATATTGTCCCAGTTTGAGTAAGTTGGCTTCCTATATTGTCCCAGTTTTAGTAAGTTGGTTTCCGATATTGTCCCAGTTTTAGTAAAGTTGGCTTACGATAATGTCCCAGTTTTAGTAAGTTGGTTTCCGATATTGTCCCAGTTTTAGTAAGTTGGCTTCCGATATTGTCCCAGTTTTAGTAAGTTGGCTTCCGATATTGTCCCAGTTTTAGTAAGTTGGTTTCCGATATTGTCCCAGTTTTAGTAAGTTGGCTTCCGATATTGTCCCAGTTTTAGTAAGTTGGCTTCCGATATTGTCCCAGTTTTAGTAAGTTGGCTTCCGATATTGTCCCAGTTTTAGTAAGTTGGTTTCCGTTATTGTCCCAGTTTTAGTAAGTTGGCTTCCGATATTGTCCCAGTTTTAGTAAGTTGGCTTCCGATATTGTCCCAGTTTTAGTAAGTTGGTTTCCGATATTGTCCCAGTTTTAGTAAGTTGGCTTCCGATATTGTCCCAGTTTTAGTAAGTTGGCTCCGATATTGTCCCAGTTTTAGTAAGTTGGCTTCCGATATTGTCCCAGTTTTAGTAAGTTGGTTTCCGATATTGTCCCAGTTTTAGTAAGTTGGCTTCCGATATTGTCCCAGTTTTAGTAAGTTGGCTCCGATATTGTCCCAGTTTGAGTAAGTTGGCTTCCTATATTGTCCCAGTTTTAGTAAGTTGGTTTCCGATATTGTCCCAGTTTTAGTAAAGTTGGCTTACGATAATGTCCCAGTTTTAGTAAGTTGGTTTCCGATATTGTCCCAGTTTTAGTAAGCTGGCTTCCGATATTGTCCCAGTTTTAGTAAGTTGGCTTCCGATATTGTCCCAGTTTTAGTAAGTTGGTTTCCGATATTGTCCCAGTTTTAGTAAAGTTGGCTTACCATAATGTCCCAGTTTTAGTAAGTTGGCTTCCGATATTGTCCCAGTTTTAGTAAGTTGGCTCCGATATTGTCCCAGTTTGAGTAAGTTGGCTTCCTATATTGTCCCAGTTTTAGTAAGTTGGTTTCCGATATTGTCCCAGTTTTAGTAAAGTTGGCTTACGATAATGTCCCAGTTTTAGTAAGTTGGCTTCCGATATTGTCCCAGTTTTAGTAAGTTGGCTCCGATATTGTCCCAGTTTTAGTAAGTTGGCTTCCGATATTGTCCCAGTTTTAGTAAGTTGGTTTCCGATATTGTCCCAGTTTTAGTAAGTTGGCTTCCGATATTGTCCCAGTTTTAGTAAGTTGGCTCCGATATTGTCCCAGTTTGAGTAAGTTGGCTTCCTATATTGTCCCAGTTTTAGTAAGTTGGTTTCCGATATTGTCCCAGTTTTAGTAAAGTTGGCTTACGATAATGTCCCAGTTTTAGTAAGTTGGTTTCCGATATTGTCCCAGTTTTAGTAAGTTGGCTTCCGATATTGTCCCAGTTTTAGTAAGTTGGCTTCCGATATTGTCCCAGTTTTAGTAAGTTGGTTTCCGATATTGTCCCAGTTTTAGTAAGTTGGCTTCCGATATTGTCCCAGTTTTAGTAAGTTGGCTTCCGATATTATCCCAGTTTTAGTAAATTGGCTTCCGATATTGTCCCAGTTTTAGTAAGTTGGTTT
>JAUCBJ010004918.1:0-43210 GCA_032718475.1 Nemertoderma westbladi | reverse complement strand
TCACTTCCCTCACTTCCCTCACTCACTCCCTCACTTCCCTCACTTCCCTCACTTCCCTCACTCACTCCCTCACTTCCCTCACTTCCCTCCCTCACTTCCCTCACTTCCCTCACTTCCCTCTCACTTCCCTCACTTCCCTCCCTCACTTCCCTCACTTCCCTCACTTCCCTCACTTCCCTCACTTCCCTCACTTCCCTCACTTCCCTCACTTCCCTCACTTCCCTCACTTCCCTCACTTCCCTCACTTCCCTCACTTCCCTCACTTCCCTCACTTCCCTCACTCCCTCACTCCCTCACTTCCCTCACTTCCCTCACTTCCCTCACTCACTCCCTCACTTCCCTCACTTCCCTCACTTCCCTCACTTCCCTCACTTCCCTCACTTCCCTCACTTCCCTCACTCACTCCCTCACTTCCCTCACTTCCCTCACTCCCTCACTTCCCTCACTTCCCTCACTTCCCTCACTTCCCTCACTTCCCTCACTTCCCTCACTTCCCTCACTCACTCCCTCACTCACTCCCTCACTTCCCTCACTTCCCTCACTTCCCTCACTTCCCTCACTTCCCTCACTTCCCTCACTTCCCTCACTCACTCCCTCACTTCCCTCACTTCCCTCACTTCCCTCACTTCCCTCACTCACTCCCTCACTTCCCTCACTTCCCTCACTTCCCTCACTTCCCTCACTCACTCCCTCACTTCCCTCACTTCCCTCATTCCCTCACTTCCCTCACTTCCCTCACTTCCCTCACTCACTCCCTCACTCACTCCCTCACTTCCCTCACTCACTCCCTCACTTCCCTCACTTCCCTCACTTCCCTCACTTCCCTCACTTCCCTCACTTCCCTCACTTCCCTCACTTCCCTCACTTCCCTCACTTCCCTCACTTCCCTCACTCACTCCCTCACTTCCCTCACTCACTCCCTCACTTCCCTCACTTCCCTCACTTCCCTCACTTCCCTCACTTCCCTCACTTCCCTCACTTCCCTCACTCACTCCCTCACTTCCCTCACTCACTCCCTCACTTCCCTCACTTCCCTCACTTCCCTCACTTCCCTCACTCACTCCCTCACTTCCCTCACTTCCCTCACTCACTCCCTCACTCACTCCCTCACTTCCCTCACTCACTCCCTCACTTCCCTCACTTCCCTCACTTCCCTCACTTCCCTCACTCACTTCCCTCACTTCCCTCACTCACTCCCTCACTCACTCCCTCACTTCCCTCACTCACTCCCTCACTTCCCTCACTTCCCTCACTTCCCTCACTTCCCTCATTCCCTCACTTCCCTCACTTCCCTCACTTCCCTCACTCACTCCCTCACTTCCCTCACTCACTCCCTCACTTCCCTCACTTCCCTCACTTCCCTCACTCACTCCCTCACTTCCCTCACTCACTCCCTCACTTCCCTCACTTCCCTCACTTCCCTCACTTCCCTCACTCACTCCCTCACTTCCCTCACTTCCCTCACTTCCCTCACTCACTCCCTCACTCTCTCCCTCACTTCCCTCACTTCCCTCACTTCCCTCACTTCCCTCACTTCCCTCACTTCCCTCACTTCCCTCATTCCCTCACTTCCCTCACTTCCCTCACTTCCCTCACTTCCCTCACTCACTCCCTCACTTCCCTCACTCACTCCCTCACTTCCCTCACTTCCCTCACTCACTTCCCTCACTTCCCTCACTCACTCCCTCACTTCCCTCACTCACTCCCTCACTTCCCTCACTCACTCCCTCACTCACTCCCTCACTTCCCTCACTTCCCTCACTTCCCTCACTTCCCTCACTTCCCTCACTTCCCTCACTTCCCTCATTTCCCTTATTTCCCTCACTTCCCTCACTTCCCTCACTTCCCTCACTCACTCCCTCACTTCCCTCACTCACTCCCTCACTTCCCTCACTTCCCTCACTTCCCTCACTCACTCCCTCACTTCCCTCACTCACTCCCTCACTTCCCTCACTTCCCTCACTTCCCTCACTTCCCTCACTTCCCTCACTTCCCTCACTCACTCCCTCACTTCCCTCACTCACTCCCTCACTTCCCTCACTTCCCTCACTTCCCTCACTTCCCTCACTTCCCTCATTTCCCTCACTTCCCTCACTTCCCTCACTTCCCTCACTTCCCTCACTCACTCCCTCACTTCCCTCACTTCCCTCATTTCCCTCACTTCCCTCACTTCCCTCACTCACTCCCTCACTCACTCCCTCACTTCCCTCACTCACTCCCTCACTTCCCTCACTTCCCTCACTTCCCTCACTCACTCCCTCACTTCCCTCACTTCCCTCACTTCCCTCATTTCCCTCACTTCCCTCACTTCCCTCACTTCCCTCACTTCCCTCACTCACTCCCTCACTCACTCCCTCACTCCCTCACTCACTCCCTCACTTCCCTCACTTCCCTCACTTCCCTCACTCACTCCCTCACTTCCCTCACTTCCCTCACTCACTCCCTCACTCACTCCCTCACTCCCTCACTCACTCCCTCACTTCCCTCACTTCCCTCACTTCCCTCACTCACTCCCTCACTTCCCTCACTTCCCTCACTCACTCCCTCACTCACTCACTCCCTCACTCCCTCACTCACTCCCTCACTTCCCTCACTTCCCTCACTCCCTCACTCACTCCCTCACTTCCCTCACTTCCCTCACTTCCCTCACTTCCCTCACTTCCCTCATTTCCCTCACTTCCCTCACTTCCCTCACTTCCCTCACTTCCCTCACTTCCCTCACTTCCCTCACTCCCTCACTCACTCCCTCACTTCCCTCACTCACTCCCTCACTTCCCTCACTTCCCTCACTTCCCTCACTTCTGTATACTAGCTTTGACTCTCCCAGCTATAGTGATAGTATGCAACCTTGGGAGTTAATGTGCGGTCTTACGAGTAAATGTCAAGAGATTAGACTTCATGTTGCCTCCATTGATTCACTCTTCTTAACTTTATAAAATAACTCCACCCTTATTTAAAGTTTTAAAAATTATGACTTAGTCGACTAATTTTCCAAAATATATTATAAAAACATATAATTTCTTGAATAAATAGACCTAATAGTAATAAATATTGTTGGCAAATACATTTATAATACTAATATAATAATTAGGGATAAATAATCCTAATACTAATATAAATGTTATGGATAAATAGTCCTAATACTATTATGAAAGGAACTCAAACAAACAAATGTCAATAGCGTCGTCCTGCGCGAGCAAATACTGTACGAGAGTTTGATGTTATAGGTCTTCGAAAATAAGTAAAAGCTGGTTGATTTTCTTTAATTTCATCTTCCTCATTAACCAACTGTTTCTTAATTTCATTCAATTGTTCATTCATTTTCAGTAATTTACTTTTATTTCCCAGAACCTGTCTTAATATCTCTTCTCTATTTTCCTCATTTTCTTCCATTTGTTTAATAAATTTCCGTATTTGATTTTTGTTTCCTAATATTTGTCTCAATATCTCTTCTTTATTTTCATCATTCTCTTCTAAATGTTTATTAGTTTGACACATGGCGTTTGGGTAGGGCTTTGTTGTTGAGCTAATATGCGCGTGGACTGCTTCGCAATACAATGCGAAAGAATGCAAACTATTGCCATACCAGATGTTTATTCTAATTTCTTGGATGAATTGATGTAATAACGAAGCTATATGTTTGAATAATTTAAGCTCTATCGCATGCCCCATTCACGTAGGTCCCATTCACGCATTGATGTTTGGGTTAGTCATGCTACGGTTAATAAGAGCCCGAGCAGCCACAGATTATTGAGGGACTGAGCTAGGACCAAACTGGGCCGCACAGTGCCTATTGTATTGTATATTTCGTTTGTTATAGTACAATTTATTCATCTCGCGTCCCTATCTGATTTATTTGTATCAAATTAAATTGCCTTTGGCAACATTATTTGATACAAATCGATTGATTAAACAATTAATTAATTGTTTAATCGACCAATTAATTAATTGATTAATTAATTAATGACCTACTTAACACCCAAGGTGTGAAGTAGGACTAAACTGTCGCCGAAGTAGGGTAAACCATTACTACTAGGGTGTTTACTGAGGCTAGTCTTGTGACTTGCCTCAGAATAAGCAAAATAACAATACCAGGCACTAGCTACTTGAATAAGCTAGTCGCACACTGTAGGCGCAATAATTACAAACTGACGTCAAAAGGGCTCTCTCCTCCTATATTCACAACTCAGTCGGGCAATTACGGTGTTAGTAACTACGCCCGCGATCGGCACTGATACCAGATTCTGATTGTGAGATAAGGAAATAGGGTGTTAATTTACTACCGTACGTCTAGCTGATCTGGTATGTAATTGATTCTAGAATTTTGTTACCGCGGTGGTCTGCAGTAAATACCTATCAGCACGTGGCAAGGGCGCGGTAGATTGTTAGTAAACCTCCCTTAGCCAAAATGCGTGCCGGTAGCAGAAAGCTGCCTCTTGCCTGAACAAATACTTTGGACTCAGACAGGTCAGTAAACTGCAAGGCCTACAGAGCTAACCGGTATTGCTAGTACAGCAAATCACCAAATTATAAAATTATAGAGCGTGCTATTTGCACCTAGTGTACTTGCGCGTACTGACAAACAGCATCAGCTCGCACCTGTAAGAGATAGGTTGACCGGGGTTTTCCAGACAGAATCTGAGATATTTGGTCCTAAATTTTACGGCATCCCAGGACGGCATTGTGCTTCACCCTGATCTAAGGAACTTACGGCGAGTAAAGGCGTCGAACAAAGTCTTACCTCCTCTGGTGTGGGTGTAATCAGGCAATCGGGTCATGCTTACAAATAGGCATGGGCGAAAATAGTGCGGGCTCCTTTATGCGTCGTGGATATCCCTTCCCCTTGTGTTGCTGTGGCCTAAAGTTTAGGCAGCCACTCCTCAAAGCGTTTGGCTGTTCAAGATAGATACGCTAAAAACTTCATGTTCTGAGTTTGCAGTATATTTTTAACGTAAATGACAAAGATTTATCGAGTTTGACTAAACTTTACAAATTAACAAAGAAAACAAGTTAACTAAGTGAGTTAGAAATACTAGTTGAAGTAAGTGATAACCAAAGGGCAAACGGAACCTTATATAGGAAATAAGCATGGAATCCACTAGAACATTCTACATTCTATGACCTCGCATTGGACCAATAAATTATCAAACGCCATACGATTGGCCCAACTAATCCGTCCATGTGTTGTACGCACTCCATTGGCTTATCTGACTTAACGAAACGGAAAATAAATTAGCACAAAATATAAATTTTACGGACCCAGATTCGAACTCTTGACCTACCTAGGATGTAACCTGCGCCTTAACCTACTGGACCACTGCACCAGTAGCAACCCATGCCAAATTATAACTAGAGTAGGTAATATGCAAATTGTAACAAACTATAAAACAAGGCAAATGCGTTGGAATTTTGAAAGTTTTTACGTAGTACCAATTACAAATAGCTACCTAGTAGTGAAATAATCCCACACTGCTCAATGAAAACAGTAAGTAAGACTGTTTTCACCAAACGAAATATAAAATAGTAACTAAAATATATCTAATCTAGGGTAGGGCCTAAAATATAAAATAATCACTGCTTGGGTCTCATTGCATATAAGATATTGCAAATATTACATAAATATAAAACTTTCATACATACATACATACAAAATACGGATTTACTATCTAATATTATCAAGGCTTGGTGCATAAAATATAAAAACTCCCATCGGTTATCCAAATATAAACAAATTAAGGCAAATAATTTTAAAATGTACATAATAATACATAATACATAATAAATTTACTAAATTAAATCAGTCCAAATATAAATGAAACATAATGATCTAAATTAATTCACAAAATGTCCTCCTGACGATCTTAAAGTTCGTCCTGCTGGTCTCTGGACATCGTCTCTTGAGTGCTAATGCTAATGGTAGGCTCGCAAGCCTTCCTATCTCCACAACCTCGCTCTTCAATGTTTTGTCGAGCGAGCTTGACTTCGTCCTTTAATATGATTGAGGGGTGGCTGAGGTCGACCTGGGCTCGGGCTCCTGTGTCGAGTTGTCTGCGGTTCTAGAACGCTGGGAAATGGAACTGGCGTCTCCCACATCCGTCGGGCGCGATCAACTTCCTTGAAGTCGGTAATATGTGGAGGCACATTGCGTACGATTTTCTGAACGCAACCTGGTCGTTGTAGGAAGTCGGGTCCATTAAACCAGAAGGACTTATTGTCCGGTTTACAAAAGTCTATAAGGTAACATTCCCCGTGATGCGATGTCAGCCGGGTTCAATCTCCCTGGGCAGTGACGCCAGTCCTGTTTGAGCGACCTGTCTAGTATTTCAGCCCATCTGTTGGCCACGAAAGTATTGAACTGAAACGTCTTGTTGTTGATTTACCAAAGCACCAATTTTGCGTCGGTCCAGTACGTGACTTTCAAGTTGGCCTCCAGCTTGCATTGGACTAGATTGACGATGTCGGTAGATATCATCCCGGCTTGAAGCTCTCCCCGAGGCCCTGTCATATACTTCAGAGGCATTGTCTTAGCCTTTGAGGTGATGATAGATACCTCGTAACTGTCCGATGTCACTTTTCTACGTAGGTATAAAGTAACCCCCAGCCCGTCCTTACTAGTGTCACTGAAACTATGAAGTTCCAGATCTGCAGGAAAGGTGGCCTGTAAGTGAAAGTATACCCTCGGGATGGTATAGTCGTGTAGAAGCGTCAGTTGTGCCTCCCAGTCCCTCCATTG
The DNA here is from genome assembly GCA_032718475.1 of Nemertoderma westbladi. Classification (NCBI taxonomy): domain Eukaryota; kingdom Metazoa; phylum Xenacoelomorpha; order Nemertodermatida; family Nemertodermatidae; genus Nemertoderma; species Nemertoderma westbladi. The sequence goes on along the minus strand of JAUCBJ010004918.1, from coordinate 36,477 downwards.
CTTGGCTAGCTTTTCCGGGATGGGATCATCCCATTCCAGTCCAGCCTGCCAAATGTTGCGGAGTATGATCCTTGCGTGCAGGATCGCTGGACTGATAAAGCACAGCGGGTCATACAAATGACTCATGGTCGATAAGCAGGTCTTCTTGGTGAGAGGTTTCGTCTGGTTGATGGTTCTTATGCGCACCCTAAAGTTGTCGTGGTTCGGGTCCCAACTGAGTCCTAGGACTTTGATTGTAGGCAGAGGTTCTAGGTCTAAATCTAGGTCACCCCCACTACTGTCAGTAGGGTCAAATTAATTCACTAGGTCGGAGTTATTGGAGGCGAATTTGTTAAAGTGAAAACCGCCCTTGGCAAGACAGTCCTGGAGTTGGTGTGCCACGGTTGTAGCGCGCTCCAGAGTGTCGCAGCTCTTGAGGCCATCATCCACGTTGAAATCCCGCTCCACTGTCCGAACCACGTCTGGGTTAAACTTGTCGCATTGGTCTAAGGCTGTCTGCTTTAGGGCATACATGGTGCAGTTGGGCCCCAAAAACTCTTACTGCATTTGGTAATTTTCTGGCGGAAGGTTTAAATTTCCATCTGGGTACCAAAGAAACCTCAAACTGTCCCTGTCCTGCTCCAAAGCCTTAACCTGGTGAAACACGTCCTCTACTTCATAGGTGAAGACCACCTTGCGTTGTCTGAAATGCATCAGGACTCCCATAAGGTAATTGTTCATATTTGGCCCAACCATCAATTCGCTGTTTATGGACATCCCCTGGTAAACAGTGGCGCAGTCATTGACGACACGTACCTTACCAGGTTTGTCCGGATGCCGTACGAAATGATGTGGCAGGTAATATGCTTGGTTCGTTTTACCTCAGGGTTGGTCATCCTGATCGCGTATCCCTTTTGAAGATATGTCTGAAGCTGCGCGTTGTATTGTATATGGGCCGTCTAATCACGCATTAACTGCTGCCGTATCGACTAAGTCATTTCAAGGCAAGCGGGTAGTTGTTGATGAGCTTAGGTTGTCCATGGCTCCACAACATCCCAACTTCGTAGTGGCCATTCGCGGTCTGCCGAATGGTATCCTTCATAATCTTTAAAGACCGTTTTTCCTGTTCTGACATAGCGGTCTCATAACTACCTGGTTCTGCTGAGTCCTGTTCCAACCACTTAATGGTTTTCTCAATCAACAGTCTGTCAAGCACTGCTTGCACTGCGCCATGGTCCTCGTCTACGTCGTCGTCTGCTGTAGTGGCTAGCATTAATATGGCTGGTAGGCTCGCAAGCCTTCCAGTGTCACTAGTCAGCATCGAAACGTTGTGAGGCAGTTCGATGACCTTTGGATCTGTCAGTAGGCTCGCAAGCCTTCCAAGATCCTCGTTCATTGAGACATCTACGGCATCAACCCTTTGGTCTTCGGTAGTCGATACGACCTGTTCTGTTGCAAGTAGCTGTAAGGTAGAGGTCTGTGTGGTCTCGTCCAAGTCAGTTACGTCGATGTCTGTAGCAACGTAGGTCTGTTGTGGTACTGACTGTACAGTAGGACCACAGGAATGTGAGGGAGAATTGGCTAATGTAGTAGTTAATAGACTATATGTTCTTAGAACGTCATCCTCCTGGTCACTTACCTCTAGTGAATGTACAGGCGCTCTTGTATACTAACCTATGGGAGTTCTACAAGTGTAAGGGTTGCCCACCGTTATCACAGATGGGCGTGTCTCCTATACTTGATGCAAGTTGAACTGGTCTGTCCTAATCATCATCGTGATTGAGCGATAGTTAACTGGACATTCCGGTATTCCAAGATGTCGGAAATACTTACGATCTTCTGGAGATTGTTCTGGCACAGGACCAAGTAAATTTCTTACCAGAAGTAGTGAGCGTTCCTCTCTACTTTGTTCTGCTTTGGAAAGAAGAGTATCTAAGGTTAGTTTGACTCTAATTACAGGTATCGCTCTCTTAACATGCATGCTACTAACAGTATACTGAGCAGTCTTACCTTGGCTCATGTCAGTGACTACGTCGGCTACCTGTTCATCAACATAACTATGTGAAGATGCAGAGTCCAAGATAGCATATATACGCTTGCTCCCTCAGGTTCTGGTGATCTTGATGGGAATCATGTTAAACCCTTTCAGCTGATTCTGTGTAAGGAGAGTTATTGATGGCTGCTCTTCCTCCCCCGCATGCATGTAAAAGGTTTCGTCCTCCGAGTCGTCTTTGTCCGATGATCCTGATTGGTCTACGTAGTCCATGTAGAGGATACAGACTTCTTGCAGCGCGCGCTCTTTGTAAAGTGCGTCGCATTTCACCGCTTTCTCGGGATATTCACGTTGAAAATGCTTAGTCGGAGTATGACTAGTTGTGTGGAGCAACGCATCATGGTTGCATCCTCACAGAGGACAAGTGTCGTCACTTGGACAGTCCTTCCAGACATGCCCAGGCATGGTACATCTCCAACAGGAATCCAACGGACGGATCTAGATCCTTAAAGTTGTGACATCCGCGTAACTTGTATCCGCTGTATCGTCCACCATTCCGTTCGCAGAACTGACATCCTATGAAATCTGCGGACAGCTGCTGTCGAGACTGTTGGACTGCCAATGGGTGTCAGTACCTTGGAGGTATCCATCGGTGTTGCGTAAGTCACGGCCTTCGCATTTGTCGGAAGCTGTTTGGTCCGATTCTGTGCCGCTATGTGATGGTCAGAGTAGTTCGACCGTGTCTCTACTACGGCCTCCCGTGAGATCAATTGGTAGACATCCGTTAGTTTCAATAGTCCGCCGGCTCTTCGCGCTGGTTACTGCGGTACTGCGGCCACATTTGTTTTGGTTCGGCATCCACTTTTCTTCGTTGTTCGGTAGGCTCGCAAGCCTTCCACGAAGTCGCAGGTCTTGATAAACGCAGTTCAAATCTGTGGGTACTATACAGGGCCACGGTTCTTTGTTGTTCGGTAGGCTCGCAGGCCTTCCACGAAGTCATAGGTCTCGATAAACATTGAGTGAGTGGTCTAGTAAATAAATCGGAGTTAGGAAGTACTGTTGGTCTATAAATAACAGGGTTCACGCAGCACGTGACAGGTTTAACTGCAACCGGTTTACTCACCTGTTTCACTGTCATAAATACAGGTTCGTCTCTCTCTATAAGTAAACTAAGGCTTACAGTGGGTGGACTGCTTACCTTACCCGCTAGAATCGGCAATGAAGTCGCTCGTGACTGCAGTACTGATTCCGGTATAACAAACCTATTATTTTGAGTTGCACACACAGGTGATATTTCTTTCGGCTTCGCAACTATGATCGGTTTTACTGGAGTCGTGGGTTTGAGCATAGGAATAACTTGGGGAAAACGTTGGCAATAACCCTCGACGAATTCCTCTCTCCGCTCGATCATTCCTACACTTCCTTCCTTTATTCGTTTCTGGATTTCGCGATATCGAGTCTCCCTGCGATCCAGTGCAGACAAGTCATATCCAGCTCGAAACCTTATAGATCTATCTCTCGCGTCATTCGGCCACCTGTTGTTGTGCCGCTAACTCCGCTTCCTGTATAGCTAAACGAGCTTTTATTTGTCGCGCCTCCAACTCGGCAGGAGTGTCGGATGCCGCTTTCTTCCGTGCTAACTCGGCTGTATTCGCTGCCGCAACTCATGCTAACTCGTCAGCTGCTGCCTGTCGTGCTAACTCGTCAGCTGCTGCCGCTGCAGCCGCTTCTCCACCTCCAGTCACCTGGCTCCTCCAGTCTCCGCATCTCTGATGCTTCAAATTTGGCTTGGGCCTGGAGTTGAGCGATTTGTGTTACGTCTTCCCTACGTTGTTTCTCTCCTTCGAAAGCAACTTGTGCCATCTGCCATTGAGCTTCTTCCTCGGTGACTTGTTGTCGGCATGCGACCTCCTGTTATTGTTGAGTAATCACTAATGCTGTCCGACTAACGTCGCCAACGTCGCTCCGTACACTAATGAACGATCTATCCATTTGTGGAATTTGGTAGGCTCGCAAGACTTCCGTAGTTAGAACTTCCGTCGTTCCTCTCGGTACAACTTCTGGTTCTTCGATTGGTACGCCGCATCTACGGAGAAAATTGGTAAGTGTCTCTAACCTCCCGTCCAGGCAGATAGATTCAAGATAGATACGCTAAAAACTACATGTTCTGAGTTTGCAGTATATTTTTAACATAAATGACAAAGATTTATTGAGTTTGACTAAACGTTACAAATTAACAAAGAAGACAAGTTAACTAAGTGAGTTAGAAATACTAGTTGAAGTAAGTGATAACTGAAGGGCAAATGGCACCTTACATAGGAAATCCTAAGCATGGAATCCACTAGAACATTCTACCACATTCTATGAACTCGCATTGGACCAATAAATTATCAAAATCCCTATGATTGGCCCAACTAATCCGTCCATGTGTTGTACGCACTCCATTGGCCTTTCTGACTTAATGAAACGGAAAATAAATAGCACGAAATATAAATTTTACTGACCCAGATTCGAACTCTTGACCTACCTAGGATGTAACCTGCGCCTTAACCTACTGGACCACTGTGCCAGTAGCAACCTATGCCAAATTATAACTAGAGTAGGTAATATGCAAATTGTAACAAACTATAAAACAAGGCAAATGTGTTGGACTTTTGAAAGTTTTTACGTAGTACCAATAGGTCATAGTTGTAAAGCCGATATCAACCCCAGAAATAGCCAAAACATTATCGCAACAAAAACAAAAGAAACCGTCAGGACCAGACGGTATATCTAACGAGGCACTAAAAGGGGGTTTTGGACACCTGCTTCATTATATATTTGCGTTATTCACATTATGTTTTATGTATGCCAAATGTCCGATTACATGGCTAACGACATATTTACTCCCCTTATACAAGGGCAAGGGCCCAAAATACGTACGTGGTTTGGAGAGATATGAGATATTAATTTCAAGAAAAATTACGTGATTCCTAAATTTGTACACTACCCGGTTAAAAAGTACGCATGTAATGGGATTAGTCCTACAATTGCGCCAATAAAAGATAAGTTATTTTCGGTAAAATAAACTTATCATTCGAGGTTAAGACCCCTAGATCCCTTCCTATAATAAATGTATAATAACGCAAACCCGCCAACCACCTTATCCCGATGACAGTGACTCATCTAGTGGCACGGAGTAGACGGAAAGGGAAATATTCCGTACTGGAGTGGCGGGAGGCGATTATAAATGGGAAGAAAGATCTACGAACCCGTACATTGACAACCCTCCATGAGAAACACCTGTACAGAAATCCGTATCGCAACCAGCTGAGGAGATTATCATTAGACAACTCACCGAGATAATGCGACCTGTAGCGGACCGATTGGCTCAGATCGAAGAGCGGCTAGAAGCCCCACCATTGGATCGATCATGAACCAGCATGGAGTTAGAATAATCTCGACCACAACAACCACCGTATAGAGAACCAGAGGCACGACAAACTTCAAATCATCGAGGAGAAGATCCCGTTAATATCTCGTACCGACGAACAATGCACGGATGAGAACGACTGGACGCTATTGCCGAACAGACAGGGACGTGGACAGTTGGATTTGGTTATCAGGTGACCCGAAGAGGTTAGTGGAGACCTTTATTGGTGTTCTAAACGCCTTTGAGTTGGCATACGACCGTTTATTTCCCATATACGACAGTAACGTAGCCATGGCTAAATCCATTATAGAAGACCTCTGTAAAGGCAGGCCCATTTCAAAACCTATTGATCTTCTACAACTTGCGGATGAAATTAGAAACGCTATAGGGACATCTGTCAACTCGAGTATGCCAACGCGCCTACAGTTCTGATCCGGATCATCGGCAGACTCCACCATCGGTTGCGCCGAGAATGGCACCGGATAGAGTACCTGTGTGAAGAGGCCGGCGGACTATTGAAACTCACCGACGTTTACCAGTTGATCTCGCGAGAGGCTGTAGTTGAGACACGGTCTAACTACACAGACCATCACATAGTGGCAGAAGGAATTACTATTGTTGCGCTGAATCGGACCAAATAATTTCCGACGAGCGCGAAAGCTGTAACCTATGCTACCCCTACGGATACCTCCAAGGTTCTGACGCCTATTGGCACCAAGCAGCCACTTCAACAGTTGCTGGCAGACTTTGTGGGATGTCAATTCCGCGAGCGGAACAGCGGAAGATACAGCGGACACAAGCTACGAGGATGTCGCGCATTCAAGGATCTAGGAGTTGAGGAAAGACGACTCCAGATTCGCCCGTTGGAATCTTGCTGGAGATGTACCATGCCTGGACACGTCCGGAAGGACTGCCCAAGTGATGACATATATCCTCTGTGTGGATGCAACCATGACGCGTTGCTTCACACTACTAGCCATACTCCGACTAAGCGTTTTTGACAAGAACATCCCGATAAAGCGGCCTGATGTGATGCGCTTTATAAAGAGCGCGCACTGCGCGAAATCCGTACCTTCTATATGGATTATGTGGATCAATCAGGTTCGTCGGACAAGGACGAAACCTTTTACGTGCATGCAGGAGAGGAGGAACGACCATCTGTAACACTCCTTACACATAATCAGTTGAAGGGATTCAGCGTGATTCCCATTAAGATCACCGGAACTCGAGGGAGCAAGCGTATTTTGGACTATCTTGGACTCTGCATCTTCACACAGCTACATTGACAAACAAGTGGCCGACGTAGTTACAGACATGAGCCAAGGTAAGACTGCTCAGTATACTGTTAGTAGCATGCATGTTAAGAGAGCGATACCTGTAATTAGAGTCAAACTAACCTTAGATACTCTTCTTTCCAAAGCAGAACAAAGTAGACAGGAATGCTCACTACTTCCGGTAAGGAATTTGGCCTTTGCTGCCACCAAGGACTTTAGTAACCTACTTGGTCCTGTGCCAGAACAATGCCCAGAAGACCGTAAGTATTTCCAACATCTTGGAATACCGGAATGTCCTGTTAACTATTGCTCAATTGCGATGTTGATTGGGATAGACCAGTTCAACTTGCATCAAGTATGGGAGACACGCCCATCTGTAGTAACAGCGGGTAACCCTTACGCTTGTAGAACCCCCATAGGTTAGTATACGAGAGCGCCTGTGCGTTCCCTAGAGGTGATTGACCAGGAGGACGACGTCTTGAGCACATGTAGTTTATTAACTACTACGTTAGCTAATTCTCCTTCACATTCCTGTGGTCCTACTGTACATACAGTACCACGACAGACTCACCACTAACACCAACGTAACAGACTTGGACGAGACCATACAGACCTCTAAATTACAGCTACTTGCAGCGAAACAGGTTGTATCGACCACCGAAGAACAAAGGGTTGTTGCTGTGGATGTCTCGATGAACGAGGGTCTTGGAAGGCATATGAGCCTACCGACAGATCCAAAGGTAGTTGACCCCATCCACCAGGCTTTGACACCAATCGCTGATCTTGGAAGGCTTGCGAGCCTACCGACAGATCAAAAGGTTGCCGAACCACCTCGAGACGTTTCGATGCTGACTAGTGACACCGGAAGGCTTGCAAGCCTACCAGACATATTGACACTAGCCACTGCAGCGGACGACGACATAGACGAGGACCATGGCGCAGTGCAAGCAGCGCTTGACAGACTGCTGGCTGAGAAAGCCATCAAGTGGTTAGAACAGGACTCAGCAGAACCCGGTAGTTAAAGAGACTGCTATGTCAGAACAGGAAAAACGGTCCTTAAAGATAATGAAGGATACCATTCGCCAGAATGCGAATGGCCACAACGAAGTTGGGATGTTGTGGCGCCATGGACAACCTAAGCTCATCAACAACTACCCGCTTGCCTTGAGACGACTCAAGTCGATACGGCAGTGGCTGTTGCATGATAAGACGGCCCATATGAAATACAATGCGAAACTTCAGACGTATCTCCAAAAGGGATACTCGATTAGGATGACAAACCCTGAGGTAACCACAGACCAGACATATTACCTGCCATATCACATTGTTTGAGATCCGGACAAACCTGGCAAGGTGTGTGTAGTCAACGACTGCACCGCGCTTTATCAAGAAATGTCTATGAACAGTGAGTTGATGGATGGGTCGAATATGAATAATTACCTCATGGGAGTCCTGAAGCGTTTCAGACAACGCAAGGTGGCCTTCACATGTGATGTAGAGGCCATGTAGATGTTAGAGCTTTGGAGAGGGACAGAGACAGCTTGAGGTTTCTTTGGTATCCGGACGGAAACTTAGATCTTCCACCAGAAACTTACCAAATGCAGGTAAGAGTTTTTGGGGCCCGGGACAGCCCCAACTGTACCATGTATACCCTTAAACAGACCGCATTAGACAGACGAGACAAACTAGACCCAGAAGTAGTTCGGACAGTGGAGCGGGATTTTTACATGGATGACGGCCTCAAGAGTTGTGACATTCTGGAGCATGCTACAACCGTAGCATACCAACTCCAAGACTGTCTTGCCGAGGGCGGATTCCGCCTCACCAAATTCGCTTCCAATATCTCCGAACTGGTGAACGAACTCATTTGACACGACAGATTGTAGCGGGGGTGACCTAGATGTAGATCTAGAACCTCTGCCTACGACCAAAGTCTTAGGACTTAGTTGGGACACGAACACCGACAACTTTAGGGTGCGCTTAAGGGCTAACGACCAGGCGAGACCTCTCACTAAGAGGACCTGCTTATCTACCATGAGTCGTTTGTATGACCCACTGTGTTTCATCAGTCCAGTGATCCACATGCTATGATCATACTCCACAGCATTTGGCACGCCGGACTGGAATGGGATGACCCCATCCCAAAAAAGCTAGCCGAGCAATGCAGGAACTGGGAGGCTCAACTGATGTTCCTACAGGACTATACGATACCATGGGTATATTTTCCTTTACAGACTACCTCTCCTGCCGATCTGGAGCTTCACAGCTTCATCGACTCTAGCAAGGATGGGCTGGGGGTTACTCTATACCTTAGACGACAAGTGATATCGGACAGCTACGAGGTGTCTTTCGTTACTTCAAGGGCTAAAACCATGCCTTTGAAATATATGACAGTACCTCGGGGAGAGCTACAAGCCAGGACGATTTATGGAGCTTTCGACAGATTGTCTACCGGACGTATGACCAGATTTTCCACCAGACTTTACGATGGATTTCTCACCAGACTCTCGACCAGACATCTCTCCAGACTGTCCACCAGAATTTAGACCAGACACTGTGCCAGAAGCTACTCCAGACTTTCTATGGGACAGGCGACAGAACATTTCGCCGGAAGTTCCATAATATGTTTCACCAGACATCTCACCAGCCTGTTCACCGGACGCCTCACCAGACTGTCTGCCAGACTTTCCACTAGATGATCGACCGAAAAGTGCTATGACGCTGCAATAAACCCATTAGAGCAGACTAGTACAAACCCATTAGGTATTACCAACTTACCTACTTTGACTTCCTTAAGTCATTACGACAGTGTGGCAACAGCGGTCACACTCCGCTTAAGGAAAATACTTGACTCATACGTGTGACTAAAGTTAGGAGGCTTCAAGCCCACAAGGACACACTGATACTGTAGAGTTGAAACCATTACTACCAGTCGACTCACCGAGTGCAGGCGGTAAAGGTAAGACCATGGAGATTAAAGTACTTAAGGACTCAGACAAACCCATTGCACAAAGGGAGACACTCACTGGAAGGAAGCGGGCCTACCAAGTCCGAACAAGTATCCACACTATGACTATACCTTACCTGATGACGTCAGAAACACTTACGTTGACAGGATACTTAATTTAAATAGATCATGGACGGATGCATGCCACAAGTGTTTGAGACACAAACGTGACGGGCCGCAAGGCCCGTCACTAGTCACACACAAACGTTTGAGACAATATGCCAGAGGCAAACGCGACTTTCCAAGTAGACTAACCTTGGCTGAAGTTGATAGTTGTGAAATTGATATTATTAAACATTATCAATTGCGATATTTCGCACGTGCGTTCACAGCGATCAATCAGGGTAAACAGATAAAGTCTCTACCGATCTTGAGTTAGAGTCCAATAATATACAAAGGCTTGCAATGTCACAAGTTCAGACTCCAAAACATTGACTTTGCATTAGACTTTAGGTATCCTATCATCATACCGCATCATCACACCATGAGGTACAGCGCGCTATGATACTGGACACACACGTACAACTCAAACATGTAGGTAGACATCACTGTTTATCACACTTACGCTCGAGGTTTGTACTGATTAGGCCTAGTAAGGCATTGAGTTCAGTAACACGCAACTGTATTATTTGCAAGAAGGTGTACGCGAGGATAGGACACCAAGAAATGAGTGAACTACCACTAGCTCGGTTATCGGCCTTTAGACCCCCATTCACCAAGACGGGGATAGACTGTTTTGGACCCCTAATCGCAAAACGTGGATGGGTACAGGTTAAGATATTCACTGATCTTCAGGGACTGATCTTCACCTGCATGGCAAGTAGGGCGGTTCATATCGAATGCGTAACAGATCTAATCACCAACGCCTTTATCCTAGCCTTACGGCGATTTATCGCTAGACGTGGATTGGTCAAATCCATACATTGTGAACAAGGGACCAACTTTGTGGGTGCGCGGAACGAAATTTGCAGAGCCTTGAAAAAATTGCACCAAATCAAATCTCCAACGAACTACGTCCTCACAGAATTGTCTGGAGCTTTAACACTTCCGACAATCCATGCAGAGGCGGAGTTTGGGAGAGATTGATTGGATCAATAAAAACGGCAATGGCGAAAGTAATACCGATGCAACGCATATTGATAGATGACCAACTGACGACGTTGTTAAGGGGGGGGGTACACCCCCCCCTCAGGTCAAAATTTTCATTTTTTGTTTTTTTATTTCATCTAGAGTAGAATTTAATGCGGATTTCAAATCTGGAAAGGGCTTAGCGAGATCTCTTTTACTTCTCGAGTAATGGCTGGTTTTCCGTCTGTATGTCTGTCTGTCTGTCCATCAAAATATTAAAAAGGGCATAAAATAAGCAATCTGAAATGTTTACTGTTAAGATTTTTCTTAATGTCGATGTCTGTTTTAATATTTGGAATTATCTAATCACTATATCTGTATCTCAGTCTGTCTCTCAGTTTGTCTGTCTGTTTGTATGTCTGTCTGTCTGTCAACATGTCCGTCAAATTTTAATTAATATATATTTAATAGATATTTGTGAGTTTTGTATTACATATTGAACAGTTGTCTAATGGACTAGTTGTCTACTAGTAATAACAAATGTGAACCATCATATAACAATAGCTAGTAATAATTATTCTGGGAAACAACATAAACTTATTTTTTTTTAATTCCGCAGGCTCTTAGAACAATTCACGTGCTGCGCGAAGTCTCCATGTGCAGCATGAACTTTTCATGTGCCGCGTGAAGGCTTCTCATTTTGATCAAAAAGCTTTCCGAGGTGCTCGATTAATTAACGTGCTTTATGAAGAATTTAAGTGCTACGTGAAACCTTCACCTGCTGCGCAAATGTCTCACGTGCTGCGCAAAGCTTAATGTTCTGTATAAAGGCTTATTATAAAATTATGTGGAAATTTTTATATAATTTTGAATGTTTCTTAAGGTTATTTCATTATTCCATGACTATTTATTACTAAATGACGAAATAGTATGCGATCAAATCAATACGCCAAAATGTAATTTGTTCACGTGCTGCGCGAAGTGTTTTTTGGAAAGCACTCTAAAATTATTTTAACAGGTTGTTAAAAGTGGGTAGGGGTTTTTTTGAACCAAATTTCATGAAATCCATTGAGAAATCACAAAATATGGATAGGGGATAACCAATGGGAAAAGAAAAGGAGATACCAGTACTGAAAATAGCGGGAACATTTGAAATATATTGTTCTTAAACTTTAAATGCGTTTATCTCGGAATTGTATTTTTCACATTCAAAATACTACTACTCAGCCATTTCTTAACCAATTCTCGAAATTTTTTTTTGTTTGATTTATTTTCGGGTTTTGATCAAAAGTTATCGGTTAGAATTTTGAATTGTGCCATATTAATTTCTTGAAATTAGTTAATATCTATTAAGTAATAATTAATATTAGTTAATAATATTTAAAAAATATTTAAGACCTAAATAAAAAATGTAACCGATAAGTTTTGTGGAGCCGAGGATGCTGATTCAGAAAAACCAAGTTTCGAAAATTTTCGCCCAAAATTGTGAGACTAGTAGTGTTTTTAGTGAAATTAACAATTTCGCTGGTGGCCGCGGCCGCTAGAGGGCGACGCAAATTTGAAAATTTTTTTTTGAACCCAATCTTTGGCCATATGTTAATCCCCCGAAAGGTATAAAAGATACAAAATTACACACAAGCAGAAATTATAGCCATTTGCAAAAAAGGTCCATAGGGGGGTGTACCCCCCCCTTAATAGAAATCGAAGCAGTTCTAAATACTCGGCCCATCGCTTTGATCCCAGGCGACAACCAATCACAGTTTGCCTTGACACCACTGCACCTGCTTATGCAGGCGCCGACAACATTGTTGCCCACTTCTTCTGTACCTGTTGATAGTGACAGTTACGGCAACAAAGCCTGGAAAATCACTCAGCTATTAGCCAATAAGTTCTGGGAAGTATGGCAGAAGCATTATTTGCCCTCTATTTCAGCCAGAACCACTTGGTACCTTAATATCCGATGTCTGAAGCGTGGTGACCACGTATTATTGGCAGAAACCAACTTGAAACGACGGTTTTGGTTGACAGGAGTCATTTTGACCACACACCCGACATCAGGTATAATAAGGACTATAACTGTAAGGACTATTGACAGTCGTACCGTAGATAGACCTGTACAGCGTCTCATGCTCCTTGAGGAGACTAGAAACGAGACGGGAGATTACAAATCTCCACCCAACATTTGTAAATAGAGATGTGGTACCCTTACTGGTCGCCACATAGTCCTACTGTATTCCTGTACACTGTATTCCTGTACACTGTATTCTTCTTCACTCTAGATTAGAGACAGCGGTGGAATTCCATTGTCTTTATATGTGAAAATTGAGGGTAGTACCCTTATGTATCACTTAGGAGCGGGATTGTATGTACAGAAGGAATGGAATTCCACTTGGAACCCACAAGTGAGACAATTTTTCAAAAATTTTAGATAATCCAATTGGATTTAGAATAAAAAAAAAACGATTCTCCAGTGGACAGATTCTAGGATATGGTCCGATGGAACCAAAATTAGGGGAGGGACAAGAGCGGATGGAAGGCTTGCGAGCCTTCCGATATTTTTTAGAAAATAAAATCGGCCTTGTTCTAAAAGTCGTGTCCATTATTATATTTTTTAGTCTGACTAATTCTCGACTGCGTTATTTTTTTGGGAGTAAAAAAAAAGCAAACAGTCGGCCGAAGCCGGAGGCGACCCGAAGGCTCCTCTTTCGATAGCTGCTACCCGAGGGTAGGGGTGGGCGCTACTCCTATCCCAAGATTTGCTCCCAGTTATTTAACTGGTACTCATTTTATCGACCCCAGTGGATGCAAGGCTGAGTGGACCCTGGCCGGGCTGAACCTACAACCAATAGATTGCAGGCCCGGCGCTCAACAAACTGAGCTACCCCACCTTTTTGGGAGTAGTTTGGGATTAAAAGGTGAGTATTTTATACTCGCGGCTAGTTTGCCCGAAATCGTTTTTTATCGGCACATTTTTTTTGGATTAGGAGCCAATGCAAACCCGAAATCTTGGTAGGGGTTTTAGATCAAAGTTGAGCCACAAGCCGACAAAACTCTAAGTCTCCTCACATCTGACCTCTGTTTGAGCTTCCTCTAATAGAACGCAACGGTATAGAACGTACGATACGTAACCGATATATACGCATATATGATGGTAGAGAGGATTTACAAAGAACTGTAACAGGGATTCACTCAGGAACAAGAGCACCAGGCACCGTTCAATGGATATGGGGCCAAAATCTTTAACGTGTTCAGAGTTGAGAGCATGGCAAGAAGTACAGCCAAGCTCGCAAAGTCCAAGGCGGATCCAAACGTAACACGACAGAGACTAGACGCTTATAATAAGAGAATGGAGGAGTTACGCGCGGAGCTTATTGTGTTATACCCCTATGATGGGATATGTGATGCCAGCGACATTTGCGAGGACCCCAACACAGAGATACGCCGATTATATCACATGCTGCAATATTTGACGGCGAGTGAACCCTTACCTGCAGCTAGGGACGAATTCGATGGGATGCACCTTTATAGACGCGCTCGAGGAGCGGATCCGGAGACTAAGGAAGCGTTCTCCATTTATAAACTGTTCTATAAATGCGGAGGATGTATGCGTGCGCAAGACAAAACAATTCCTATGCGCTTGAACCCGGAGAACCCCGAGGCGATATTAGCGCATTGCCCAAACCACCATAGTCTGCATTATAAAGAAGGCGGATACCCCTTGACGAATCCATATCACTCATTTAAGATGAGTGGACCGAACGTGGACGAAATTGTTATTTATGAACCCAAATTAGTCGGACGTCTACAGTATGGTAATAGACGAGTCCAACAAGTCGACACAGGAGAAATGGGAAGCTCTTAGGCTGTATAGGGCGTACAAGGTGTACGAGAAAGGCGAGATCGAGGATTTCAGCAGAAGGCTCGCAAGACTACCCTTCTATTGGATATCCCACGATAAAACCGAACCTAAGGAAATGACACCCGAACTCTTCGATAGTATTACCATTGCTCAACGTTTGTCGCAGAGACTACAGATACCTTACATCGAGATGACGCGAGAATCTCAACCCCACTCTACCCAAGCGGTAGTGCCGGTCGCAAGGACAACCAACTTCCCTATCAGCATACCGACTCGAGAGGATACAACCTACGAGATCCCCATAGTGGAGCATCTGGAGATCATTTCAAACCTGGATTTCCTCCCATCGGTAACGTTTGGCGATGCGTTAGAGGCGGCGGAGTTGCGTAGAATAATCGTTCAGAAAATCGTACGCAATGTGCCTCCACATATTACCGATTTTAAGGAAGTTGAACGAGCGGGGATGGATATCGCACCTTGCAACCTGCGAGGATATCTAACGAAGACAATTTGATTGTGGATCAGAGTCGGCATGTTCGAAACCGACACTGACATCATGACCTATTAGCCTCGACGACGAGAAGTCCATCGGGAGGATTTGGAACTCTACCGATGATTTACTCGACGAATGGGACGCGACGAGTCGATCTCTGCGAGAGAACGGGTATATGTTTTACGACAACAAAGGAGGGAGCCACCAGCAGAGCCTCACTTCGATAACCATTCAAATTCGAGTGCCAGATGGAGTGCTACACGTCTTCAGCCGACAGCGGAGCGAAAGATGCAGATGCCGGAAGGAACGACGCAACGACACGCTATGATAAAGCAGATAGTAAAATCCATGGACCTAGCTTGTAATATAGAAGCTAGAATGTTACCAAAGGCCGTGTGCGACGTCGTACTCGACAGGAGTATCATCAAATCGGATCCGGTATATGGGAGGACTTTATTAGTGACTTTGCTGGAATGCCCGAGGAGGAGGATCAATTGCCTACGCCTTATGTGGAGACTAGACCATTGTTGCTCTGGGCTATATAGAGCAAGGATATTTCCGGGAATACAATACGCTCAAAACTGGAACCGATTATATCTCATACCTTATGTTCAGTTGGGACTACAAGGAGAGCAAGAGGAGCAAATACACAGACGTATACGGTGAGGGAGATACCCCCAACGTCAACGAGTTTGAGTCACAGTTGAAGTGGCGAGGATGTATATATTGGGCGATTACCTCACCTCTGCGGATAATCTTGCAACACTATTTGGCGATCGAATCATCGGTCAACATATGTTTCATCGCCAATGTCTCGGCGAAGGACATACAGTTTACGAGGGAGGAAGGACGCATACTGACGTATTCCGCCGATTCCTCCAACCATTTTACAACACCAATGCCCACTGTGAAGTTTTCACGCGTGCAGGATTCAGCGTTTTTCGAGATGTTTATCACATCCATGCGGGAAGCCTCGTCGACAGACCATCGATGTTGACGTTAGTGCCCTACGACGGGGAATGCCACGCGGAGATTAAGGACCCGGAAGGGTCATGGAAGGTGCGCGCGCCTACCGCTCATCATCCCGATGAGGATCCAACTGAGTCCACGATAATTGACGAGCGAGCCATTGCGGCAGCTTATAGAGACTGACCTGTCTGATTCCAAAGTATTTGATCAGGAAAAAGAGGCAGCTTTCTGCTACTGGCACATGTTTGGCTTAGGGAGGTTTACTAACATCCTACCGCGCCCTTGCCACGTACTGATAGGTATTTTACTGCTAACCACCGCAGTAACAAAGTTCTAGAATAAATTTGTATACCAGATCAGCTAGACGTACGGTAGTAAATTACACCTATTCCCTTATCTCA
Organism: Nemertoderma westbladi; assembly: GCA_032718475.1. Lineage (NCBI taxonomy): Eukaryota > Metazoa > Xenacoelomorpha > Nemertodermatida > Nemertodermatidae > Nemertoderma > Nemertoderma westbladi. The sequence continues at coordinate 20,022 of JAUCBJ010004918.1, read as the reverse complement.
CAATCATAATCTGGTATTAGTGCCGATCACGGGTGTAGTTACTAATACCATAATTGCTCGGTTGAGATGTGAATGAAGGAGGAGAGAGCCCTTTTGACATCAGTTTGTAAGTATTGCGCCTACAGCGTCCGACTAGCGTATTCGAGTAGCTAGCGCCCAGTATTGTTAATTTGATTAAAATCACTAAAACCTAGTATAACGGCGATACACCAAAATTGTTTTATTCGTAACACACACACACACACACAGACACACGCCTCTTGAGATCCACTAGCTACTGAATACGATAGTCTTATCAGTAAGGAGTATTTTATTATTTGAGGAGATATTTAGTATTTGTTTTATTCAGGCAAAGAGGCACCCTTTTGACTGCTATTTTCCTGTCGGCAGTATTGTTTTTCACTAGTGTTGTTGACCCACTAGCTTGTATATACCCATATAAATCAAACCGCGGCAGGTTTACAGTATTTTAGGTCCATTAGCGATAGTTAGGATTCGCTGCGCGGGGATTGTTTTCCCGTGAGTTTGGTCTGTATCTGTAGACTGTACATCTGCCTCACTGGTTAGTGGCCGGGTATCCTGTTGTCTAGTTAGCCCGGGCATTTGATTCGCCCACGTATTAGAATAGACATCAGGCTCCGTTCCCTCGCCAGTAGTAGTTTGTGTACTTAGTATCTGTTTATTTAGACACCCTGGACTGGGATTTCTTGTCAGATACTGTACAAGCCCGTATACACTGCTGGATTCTACAGTAAGGTACTTCGTTACTAGGATCTGTTAGGCAGTATACTACTGGACTTATCAGCAATGTAACAGTCAGATTATAGTAGTAGAAGAGATCTATAGCTACAAAATATGTTGTAACAGTATGCAAATATTATAAGTTGGTGATTTTTTGCTTAATCCGTATTGTTACTGCTGCTTGGAAAATTCGATATGATGTGCATTCCTCTCAATGCCGCAATCTAGCAGCACTTGGCAGATTGATAGTTTGTGACTCATTCATAATAGCTCATCACTATTCTAGAGCAGATCAGCAAGTATTCATGTGCTGTGGCAACCGGCTTGTTTGCTTAAACATGTAGATCTGCCATTGTTGTCAACCCTGAATCGTCTTCTAAACTAAAACTATCTATCTGGGCTTGTTTGGAGATTAATTGGCAAATTTTCAAGGCTGATTGCAAACTAAACATGGAGATTAAGATCCATATATATTTCAGTTTGTTGATGTAGAAATGTAATTTTATTCCTAAATTGTAACATTACTCAACACCGCCGTTAGTATTACCATCGAGTTGTTATTTAGCACTTTACAACTTCAGATGTCATTTCGTATACAATAGGTGGAAATTTTCCTGACAACCAGATAGGCCCACTGCATTACCCACCGGTAGGCGGGGTATAGCTATTAATATAATAACCAGTAGGGCCTAGATATATTTTTATTACATGGCTCTACACGCTACCATAAATATAAGCTGACATATCTATAACATAATTTATGTCATTTTTACATTTATTTATACAGCAACTAATTTAATTTGTGCAGTTTCTGTCACATATAATGTATATGTACAATCATTTCGTAATGTTAAAATTTTGGAATAAAACTACATACATACTTGTTGCAAAGTACTTTACAGTGTTCTGATCCTCGTGGCTTTATTTTCACTCACTCATTAACGTTCGTTCGTGTAACAAAGCCACTCGGATCATCACACTGTAAAGTGCTACTTTACACACAAGTATGTAAATAGTTATTACTAACTATTAATATTGTAAAGCAAATAAATAGCCTTTATACAGTGTATGAGTCATTAATTTATTCATATTATATTTCATATCAGCTAATATGTATGTTTTTTATTGGTTACATTAGCAGACCGATACAATGAATACATTATGCAGTATGTATAGCTGTCAGTGGCTTACACGGTTTCTCAAAGTATTTGACATATAGACATCAATAGAAGAGTATTAAACTGCAATAAGTAATAGTGGAAGTCTTGGTAAAATTTAGTACTATTTATTTAGTATTTATTTTAAATTTTTATTGTTCCAACAATCAAGTGGTAAATTCATCCAATTTAAACTATAAAATAAATAACTCGCTATAGAAATAATGCTTTACAAATCTTAATGTTACCTGGTCTAATTGTATGTTAATATTTCGGTACTTTTAAATATATTTCATGTATATTTATAATATATTATCAGTATTATTATTACACATTCTGTAAATAACTTATATGGAATTATCTAAATTATATAATATAGTCACAACTTTACCAACGACTATTTTGGCTGTTTTGATGGTCGGTATTGTTGGATATATACAATCCATGGCTTATGGGAGTTTCTATTTTGGTCATCAACTACGAGAAGAATTTCATCTAGAACTTGGTTTTTTACGATATCTTATTATTATTGGTATTATTTGTTCATTGCTTATCGGACTGGTTTCATTCTTAAGTCTGCTGTATAGAAAATATTATAAATTAAACATAATTTACAATACAATAATTATAACACCAATAGCGACACAATTCGTAACACTATCTATATCTATACAAAAAAGAAATTTATATTATGCGCAATCGAGTGGCATAGCTGATAAAAGGTTTAAAATGGCCAATGATGTTAATTTTGATTTGCTTAATGAATTAACCATGCTGCGTTACATGTATTACTTCCAGTATTCATTTGATTGCTGTGGAGGCTATAATTATACTGATTATGCAGGAGGATTATCTGAACAATTTTTTATTGACCCAAAATTGACCCCTGCCCTGGATTGGTATTCACAGAGATTGGATACCTGGTTTAAATTTACCGAGTTCATGTTGAAAGTATGTTACTAATGATAAGATACTATTTCTTGTAGAAATGCTGAACCTGAATATTGGTTGTCTAATAGAAATAATGGTAAACTCACTGTACTAGGTTGTGGTATTACAGCAACTAATTGTCTTGTTTCGACGTTATTAGCTTATTTTATTTTAGCCATATCTTTTTGTGAATTGGTAACTATAATAGGTAGAGAAACTTACATTAATAAATATCCAGTGTTGTAGATATGGTAATAACAAGTACTGTATCATATGAATTAATAATGGAACTAAGCTTGGACGTTAATTTAATTTAACACATTATTTATTTATAGTCAAGCGACTTTCAGTAAAAAACATTACCGGAAGGTATGCACTAAAAACCAGTAACAGTACAGCAGTAAAAACACAATACAGCAATACGACCAAAACTGGACCTAGGAAGCATGCATCTGTGATCAGCTATCGGCAGACAGCTGACCGGTAGGTACTTTTCTCTGGTACCGGGATGTAGTTACAAAGGCGGGTAACCTTGCAACCGACACTGCCTTCCTGACCCGCTGCAGTGATTCTGGGGTGGTGCCCCGGATCCTGGCGTTCAACGTGCCCCCCTCAAGTCCCTTTGCCGAACCAGAGGCTGTCAGGTCCTTCCAGCTACGGTTGCTAAATACAACCATAGCCAGGAAGGTTACCGAGCTGAAGGCGGCTGAGGGGCGAGTCGAGTGCACTAAGCATCAAAATAAAATATACAAGTTCATTCATATTCAACCGATTTATACAGTATGTAGCCTTAATTAAGTAATTTTTATAATAAAACCTTAGCATATTAATTTGCAGTGGCAAACTTTTATAAAACATGAATATGAATTTGGCATTTCTTGATATCATTTGAATCTAATGTGTATTTGTGTTAATTTCATTTATATTTCTTTACAAATCAATGTTGTACTAAATTAACGCCAAAATTGTGCTTTAATAATCGCCAAATTAATATTACGGCATTGGACCTATAAGCCCACCGAGACATATTTATTACCATATATGGTAATGGTTTAGGGATTTAGAGAGGCAAAGAGCCTTAATCCGGCTCTCTCATTGGTTTAGCTATTTAGGTTGGTTTAATTGCAGTAGGATTTTCTTCGACCAATGGTTTAGACATTGCATCATTCTTACAGTTTTGTTGTTGTGATTTATATAATTCTTCTTTTGATTTTGTACTTCCGTTGATTGTAAAATTGCTGATTTCTGATGTTATTGTTGCTTGATTTGTGACTTTGATAATGATTACTGCTTAAACTGACTCTTAAACTGATTTCTTTAATCTTTGCAATAGCAAATCCTAATGAAGATTTCTTTTCGACTGTCAGACTGTTTGTTATGCTTGCACCGATACGGTAATTGCTCACTTTAGCATGTTGGGCTAAGGGTACGAAGGGCGAGTCAGAGTGGAAGACTGGGGACCGGTCGTCATTACAGCGTTTGTGGGATGATGAACAAGATTTCGTCTCAGCTTTGTAGCGGGTTTAGCTAGGAAGACCGCATTTAGCTTGGGTGATCTTGGCTATGTACACTAGCGCTACATACTAGCACTACCTTAGCGCAGCACAGCGCCGTTTGCACTGTTAATGTTATTGGCGATATGCTGTTGCTAACGCTACTTTATGTTGTGTTGTTTAAAGAGTGCCTGATTCTTGATTGTGATGTTTGGATAAGCGCTATTTTCTTGATTGTTTTCTATTTCTAAGTTTATGCTCGTTAATTGCTGTTAGGTCAAGTAATACAGTATTTAGGCTGTTGCTAGTATAACCCAGTAACGTAATAAATTAGTAATACGAATTCTGGAATACTTAGTAATTAGTACGCAACTCTGTATTTTGAGACACTGTAATTTACTTTAGCGCTTAGAATAAAATTAAGAGCTTGTACGCTGCATAGCGGAGAGTAGATTTGGGTAAATTAAGAATACTTTAGACTATTCGACGCTAGGTGGTTATTTGAAAGTAGCGGGTCAACAGGCAGACGGCGGTAGTGAAAGTAGCGCAGTAGTAGGTTTGCTGGATTAAACCAGCGCAAGATCAAGGCTTCGACATTAGGGCAATTAATATCCCATCCCTTTGCAATATTAAACATTCTCACATTCGACATTGTTCCGCCCAGCAAACTGCTTGTATTTCTCTTTGGAAAGTGAACGCCGAGTGTTAAATCACCCACACTCGTATTAAGTAGTTTAGGAAGCCAAGCGGATTTATTGTTTTGGTTGTTCTGTTTGGCTTATAAATTAGAACGATTAGCTTGATGTGTTATAGCTTGATTAAATTTGTTTCACTTGATAATACAAACATATCAAAAGGAGAGACCACCCTGGGGTGCTTTTAACAGTAGACCATCCTCAGGGCGTGTACTTTCAACAGTAAATAGCCTTTTGTTTACTGTACCTTTTAACAGTAAATAGCCTTTTGTTTACTGTACCTTTCAACAACGGTAGCAATAGGATGAAGGCTTATGTACTGTATATATACTGTAATTACAAAGACAATGATATATTTAATCTCCCTTCGTTTCAACTTTTAAATCTTTCTCGGCCGAGAATTTAGATACATCTTTAAGTATAATATTTTTTATTGATACATCTTGAGTATAATATTTATTCCGATAGCTTTGGCGTAAATGGCGTTTCATAATAACAGCATAGTTTTTCATACATGTTGGAGAGCCTAACCTCTCACACGAGGGTTAATTTCAGTTTTTCTAGACAGACCAGTCATGCCGAGAGAATGATATCTGCACACCATCTTGTTAGAATGAAATCCATTAGTTCTGGAATCAACAATATGATAGATGTATAGTTTGGAAAGACGGCATCGTGAAGCATTGGGGTAGTAAGTGAAGTTATAGAGTTCCTATGCTGTATATCTTCCGAAATAGGATAAGATCAATCTGAAACTTATTACGCAATATTAGGAAGGTAATGAATATTAGTCTATATTATTTCCTTTTCACGAGTAAATAATTGATTGGTATGAATTTTTTATAATTGAATATTAATTAATCAATATAGGGATGCCACTGAAGCGTGTATATAATTTCCATTCATGTCATACTACTAGGATCGGCATGCTGCATTGCAGCTGCATTTTTAAGAATGCTGTGCCGGCTTATCGACAAAATTGCACCGCCATAACTCCCTTCACCCATGACATTTGCTAGATCATCCGCATCTTCAAGGCCAGTGTCCTTTAAGATGCGTCTCAAGAAAGTCATGGGCTGTCCACCATGCTTATTCACTCCATGAGGCTGCCAAAGTACAAGATTATGCACTGGCTGGTCCTCAAGGCGAAAGCAATGTCCTGCAAAGCGGAGGCGATTTTGTTCTAGTGTCAAGCTTGGGGGAACCGATGAGACACCTCCACTGTTATATAGTGTCTGGTTGGAGATGTGTGCATTGTATTTGACACAATGAACCCGGCGTAGCATTCTTGTGAATGTGCCATTGGATTTGGTGTCCTCAGCAGTTACAGCCCAGCATGGACTCCCATAGAGGAGTACTAGAACTACTGCTGCTCTAAATAATCGGACCATAAGTTTCCGATTAAGTTTCTGGAAAGCCTATTCAAGACTGCCCATGCCTTTCCCTTACGTATTCGAAGGTCCTCACCTGACTTCCGGATCCATGATCCCAGGTAACATAAGTCATCCACATGCTCAAGCATACCATCTTTTGAGCTTATACTCATCCGATCAGAGACTTACTGATGACTTTCAAAGTTACCTGTCAAAATTTTGGTCCTTCTGGAGTTAATAAAAAGACCAACACTAGAAGCAGCATGTTCTAATGAGCTGAGGAGCCGTTGGGCTCCCTCTAGTGATTCTGAGAGTACTCCTAAGTCATCAGCAAAGTCTAGATCAGTTAGGTACTTGGCAGGATTTCCTCGACTTCTGGAGCCAGTAGGTGGAGTTATCATCACCCCATCATCATTATGATGATCTAAGGACATGCATAGGACATAGTCAACAACAATTATGAACAAGAATGGTGCAAGTGTGTCTCCCTGGAGGATGCCCCATAACACTTCAAATGGTTCTGTGTCACCGTCAACAGTAGACACAAATGTTGTCGAACCATCATATACTGATCTGATTGCTGCTATGATTTCATCAGGAATCCCATATAATGAAAGTATGCTGAACATACGTGAACGAGAGACTGAATCAAAGGCCTTGAAGAAGTCAATAAAGATAACAGCCAGATGCCTGTCTTTCTTTTTTGATAACTCTTAAATTATCCTTCTAAGTGCCAAAATGGGCTCCATGGTCCTACAACCTTTACGGAACCCATTCTGATTTCCACGGAGCAGTCTTTCCGCGAATATAGGGATTCCACTGAAGCGTGTATATAATTTCCATTCATGTCATATTATGTAGCTTGTAACATATTCATAGTAAGTTACAGAAAAATTGTATATATACATTTAGAATTTCGGTATATGTGGCTGGCCACGAGAAAAGGGACCTTATGTCGCAAAACCTGATTCTGAGATAATCGCGTTTAAAGTTTCCCTCTATTTTTGAACAAATTTAATTGGACTATCGATTTAGAAATGTATAAAACGATGAGGGAAATTCAAATTGGTTCTGATATTCAATATACCTAGGAAATAACTAATTACAGGAAGCAATATAAGATGTTGCAGTATTGTATATCCCACTGTTTTAGGGTTTTCATGTCTGAATTTAGGACTGAAATAAATTGTACTACTGTAATATGTAGGTACTGTAGGCCTACAGTTATTTTTTAAATGCAATATACCTATCATTTTCTTAATTTCTCTTCGTTAGTTCTGAAATTTTGTAATCCCAATAAAGAATTCAAAATACAAATAATTTTAAATTTTGTTAAAAAAATTTATCTTTTTGCAAAAATTTTTTGAAAATTTTTGAACAATGTTAATAGTTTCAAAGTGTTAAAAGTTGTATAAAATGCCGAATAACATTGAGCTGCCTAACTATATAGTAAGAATTGCTATGATATTATTAATATTTCCATTTTTTTAATAATCGCTTATTATAACCGCTATTAATAAAAACATTTTTGCCACCCGATTCACCTTCACATAAATCGCTATAACTTTTTTTTGGAAATAGATATCGAGACACCGTTTCTTTTGTTAAAATCTCTGGAAAATTCTGCATCTCATAGGCCTAATAACTCAAAATCGACCTCCGGTGACATAAGGTCCCTTTTCTCGTGGCCAGCCACATATATTAATCGAAGTAATCGTTCAGTTCATTGAACAATTTATATATCAATGAATAAGTAGTTATTGAAGTGTTAATTACCTTTGATGTCATGGTTTTTACGTTGTACACATGTACAACAGTGCAGTTAAAAATGTTATATAAACCGCAGATTTTTCTATGAATTTCATTGTCGCATACATACTACCACAATATACTGCTTAACTGCTTTAAATAAAGTCTAGAATTCATTTACCAAGGTAAGTGTATGATATAGTTTGTTTGCAATTTAGTGGATATAGTTGGGTTCTGATGATATCGTACTCGTTAATAAATACTTCCTCTAAGGGGAACATTGCCCCAAATGAAAGTGAATTTTTCTAAAATTTGGGAAATTAAAAAAAATGTTTAATCTCTGATAGTAATTTGGTAGAAGGGCTTTCATCTGGTGATATCGGTTTTCAACATCGAGTTATTTTTCACCATAAAACAGCTCACGTATGAAATATTTTTTAAATTTTATATGAAAAAATTATTGAATTGTGATAATAGATGTAGGCCTACATTTTACAAATTGTGAAAACATTCATTGGGTAGTGGGTTCCAAGCACCTTATTTATATGTTCCAAAATGCCTTATATCTGGTATTTAATTTTGAAAGTACTTCCATGGGAAATACAAATAATGGACTACATTGAGAGTGAAAAATCTTCAGCGCAAATTGGTTGCAAATTAGCAAACACTGACACCGTAACCTGCTCCTTCCTTTTAATGTATTAAATAAAATTAAATTTATGTGAAGTAAAAATTAAAACCCACTAAACATACATTTGGTGTTGGATAATAATGTTGAAATTATTTATTGTTAAAAAATTTGAGGAATTCTACCAGGAATGAAGTGACCTAATGCAATCTAAGGTTTAATGAAATATGGAAGGTTAAAAAATGTATTTCAAATAATGAATTATGTTTTCTAAATTACATATTGTATATTATTCTACAGGACAAATTACACCAACAAATATGAAATTCATCATCATCACTTTCATTGTTTTCGCCGCTTTCTGTGCCGTGGATATTCAATGTCAGGAAGCATGGACCGAATGTTGTTTACCGCTTGGACCCTGTGAATGGCCTCTGCAGAACTATTGTGAGTATGAGCTGACATTCACGAGTTGTGGGGAGTGCAATGCTAAATATGGAGACTACTGTGGATATTGTAACGATTTTGGCCGCTAAGAAGGATTCTCAATTTTACAGACTATAAATTATAAGATTATAATTGGTGATGGTTGTGATACTGATAATAATAGGCACAAATGATTGTTTGAGAAATTATAACTGCTTCCAATAATAATATGTAACATACAATAGGCACCACTTTATATCAATCTTATTCTATTCCTACCCATATCCATTTTCCTTAAGTAAACCTTGATATTTTTTCGCCCCATCCATGGACTTCTCAAATATTAATTTATATCATGACTCCAATGTGTATAATCCTAAATACCTTTTAAGGCCTTCTTTTAAAATTTCGATCAGTGATTTATTGTTTTTCTGAACGGATTTTAATAATTTATATTGCATTAGATGCCCAGATTTTTAGCTTTATACATTAATGCAAAATTTAGTATCATTTATATGAAGGCATATTTAATCGATCTTCAGATGTTACTGTGCCCATAGAGGATAGTGTTGCTTTGTGAAACTAAATTATCACTACTATGTGAAAAGTGACACTGTGAATCTAGCCCCAACTCCAATACCATCCCAAGATAGCTCTATACAGGAAAGAGCTCGATACAAGACTAATCGTTTACACTCCGCCCCTTCTCCAGTGATCACCGCCTTATTGTGGCCAAGGTCAGACTTAGTCTGCGTGCTAGCAGAACAACGAAATCTGCCGTGCCGTGGCATGACTGGCCCTCTCTGTTGCAATAGCCTAGTGTGAGATCCAGCTTCACACTACAGCTGAGTAACAGGTATGAGGTTCTTGCCTTCATAGAAACAGTTAAGTTAGCAGCTGCAGAAACAGATCCTGTATTCCCTCGAAACAGGGAAAAGGCCCCCTGGACTGACCACAAAATTTGGAAGTGCCGAAATGACCTATATAAGGCACAGAAAGAGTCCTGACTCACACAGACTACAGCAGCCAAGAATGCAGTTAAGGCTGCACCTAGGTCCCTGAACAGGCAGTACTATTTTAATCTACAGGAGATTATAAACCAACAGGTTGATGCCATCAATGATGCCGACGACAGCAGGCAATCATCCAAGGCATGGAAATCGATCAACTTGCTTACTGGTCAACCACAAACCACCAAGGTTAAGGCAGAATAACCAGCCAACTACCGGTTATCATCAGTGGAGTGTGTGTCCAAGACCACTGAGCTATCAGGGTGGTAGAAGATTTATTCGCTATGGAGTGGGGTATCATTTTTTTAGGCCTTTTTACATCACTCATCGGAAAGTACAACGTTATTCCCATGCTCTGCCAGAAATGGAAACCATGCCTCAAAGAATAACTATTATGCAGTGTTGTAGAAACCACTGTAGCCCCGTATGCTGGCCATGTATGTTAATTAATTATAAATGAATTGTTGTGGTGTGGGTGACGGCGAATAAATATATGTTATAGTACATTATGATATTGCTCTCCATAGCGAAAAATATCAACGGCCCCTATTGGGGCTCGAACCCAGTACCTAGGTTTCAAACTTCCGGTTATCATCAGCCGAGTGTGTGCCCTAGTGAGTAAATGAGTGATATGAGTAAATATTATTTTATTGTATTCAATTTAATTGCATAATATAATTATATAATAATAATGTGCATTACATTGAATTATAATTTTACCTCTCCAGTTAATATATTTTATTAAATACTAAACTCACAGTCATTTTGGCTTAGTTATCTCAGTTATCTGTCTTCGTTTTAGAATAAAGTTTTGGCATCAATTCACAACAAGTTTGTAAAAGCTTTTGCGGACATAACAAGTCATTTTTACGCAATGCGCAGAATACTCTAAAATAGCCCTAAATTTGTCCAACTACGTGACGGGAGGGAATTAGAGCCAGGATGACGAAATCTGTCAGCTGATTCTTTGTGGACGTGGAGTTTCTTTGTTCTGCCTTATTCAGCCAATCAGAGCAATTTTCCCTTTATGTCTGACAGAGGCCTATGGAAACTCGCGCAATGCATTACGGTCTTTGTTTACTATTTTCTGAGCATCAGAGCCAGCTCGGAATTTTCTGTGCTTCTGTGTGGAAGTTTCAGACTTTGGCCTAGGAACATGAGATGGTCTTGATTATAAGAACGTAAATCTATTAACTTAATTTCACATTGAACATTTACTTTACTATTTTCTGATGACACATACTGACTGCTCACCGCATTATTTTACTTCTGTTATTAATTGTTGTTATATTAATGGATATTGCTGTTATATTTGGAGAATACCGATAAATAATCATAAACCCCTCAATCTTCTTGATTACTGAGGTAAGAGGAACAGGTTTACCGGTAGCAACTGCGACTTAAATTATATTGGTTTTGTGTGAATTAAATGCTATTTCATAATCCCTATGTATGTCAGTTGCGATCCTCCTTATATATGATCAAATTCAGTGAAGGTCGGCAGATCAGTGCGAAGTAGTGTGAAGTAGTGTGAAGTCATGTGAAGTAGTGTGAAGGTTAATAAAGCATCTCCTAAAGAATGCGCTATTTACGAAACTCTGTGGCCATCTAGTTGTGATTAGTATAAGTCATAACTCTGTTTTTATACTTAAAGCGCCACGTCCTAAAGGAACTGTTAATATTTCCTGAAAGTAAATATATTTGTCAGAGATTATATAGTAACGATCAATCGAATGATACAGTAGGTCTACACTGCAATAACTCTCAAGGAATCCGAATCCAGTCTCTCACACCGTGGGTCATACGCCGCGCACGGACTGGCTTAGGCTGATGTAACTTCAGTACACTAGGTAATTGATATAGGCTAAAGTCGATTTATAAACAAGAGGACAACTAAAATTGGCAGGTTAAACTGCTAAAGGTCTAAAAGCGCGAACATTAATAGATTTGGTTTCTTTATTGCGCCGTAGGCAATAAAGTCGAATGTACCGGTCGGACGGTAAGCTGTAGGCCTAAACACCCGAACCAGTACTTACAGGTACAGCAGTATTATTTCGATTGTGATAATTATATACCGGTAGGTCTTGATATTTAATCGGGGACTGCAGCCCTGGTTTTTATTGGGACTTTACTTATTTCTGTCAGTTTTATTTATCTGTAAGTATAATATTGAGCAGAAGGCGTGTAAGCCTGCTCAGATTGTATAAATAATTTGTAGGCCGGATTGTTGTCTAACTGTTGTTAGGTCTGAGGCGATTGCAGTGTGTGTAGAGTGTCTGTCCGATAATGTGCTAGTTAGGAAGGTGGGGGCATCCAGTGCTGTAAGGTAAATCCCCCCCGAAAGAATAAGTAATACTACTTGGTTAGAACGCCTACTAACTAACCATTTCAGAGTCTGCATATACTGTAGTTTATTTAGGCTTGACAGTAGTCTGCCAGCATTTGGTCTGTGTCTTATTTGAATAGTCTGCACGGGTACGGTAGCGTAATATTTATTATTCAGAGTTTATGCGGGTATTGGCAACCTCCAACTCCCCAAGTTTATTCCTACAGTAATTGTGCTTGTTATACATACCGTTATAGTTAAATTAACCCCGGTACTACATCAGGGCTGCTTGGCGTAGGTAAAGACTGGTGATTTTGTGCTCCGGTCACTAAGGAACCAAGGGGAGCAAGCGCATCTATGCTATTTTAGATTCCACGTCTTCAAACAGCCACGTTAACGAAAAGGTGGCCGACGTAGTCACCAATATGAGTCAAGGTAAGACAGTTCTGTATATAAAGTATATCAAATAAATATATAAAGTATATCAGTGTATAGTATTAAAAAGTTAAGATAAAATCCAATACAGGGTCGGACATAAAAATCAGAAAAGAGTCGGACACGATGTTAAATGCAGCTGTACGACACCAACTACATTGTATGTATACACAATACTGCTGAAAATGAATCTCCATTTATCCAGCTTTCTAACGATATGTTGGTTTACTGGATATGACCTTGGGTTGGAATTTTATAACAGTTTGTTCTACTACAACTTTGGACCTTGGACATTTGAAAATGTAATTTTTTGGCCATATTATGTTCTGCTATGGGAAGATATGATGTCTGTTTGAGCTGAAATTAAGTGTACAAAATCTATGCTTCAGAGTCGCCATCCAACTAGCGGCTACAGGTGGCGAGCGGCCCATCGGAACGGCAATGGTGGGGCCAATGGTACCACAATGGACGAGGAGAGGAGGCCAAGGAGTTCAGGAAGAGGATGTCGGGACGAGCGATCACCTACGATGCGGATACAATGCGACGAGAAGGATCCTCAAATGGAAACTTTTGTTAATACTCCACTTACAGGTACCGGATGACAAGTGTGCAGTTTCAATGCAGCAGGCCGAATATAGTAGTAGTAGTAGTTGTAGTAGTAGTGAATATCGTGTATTATAATATCTGACTAACATTACTTCCAGGAACCGGAAATTATCATTTCCTATGTGTGGAGAGATTTGCGTCTTCAAATTATGTTATTTGTTATTATAATATATCAATATTTTTCAAAGATTAATTATTTAAAGTTTTTTTTTTAATTTTCTAAACTCATTGACTGGATAAAGAATACTCAAACCTTCAAAATAGCTGACGTCAATTAAATTTAACTGTTACAGTTTGATATTTGTAAGTTTTTGAACTTAATTTTGAACTGGATTTATTATAAATGAGCGCTATTCAGACGTCCACAAACACTACCAACGGGAAATTAACTGATACCAATACCATTTACGAACGTTAGTTAGAAGTTGAAACACCTCACTACCGTACTGCGTTATTGTATGTACGGGGTGTGGATGTTATGTGCTGCTAGGAAGAAGCTATTATACATTATACAACCCCACGCCTATTTCACGCCTAAAATACACCGTCCTCGAGAATATAGGGTAGTGTGGTGGGATTTTGGTTGAAAAAGGTGACTCTGTCGATATTGCAGCAGTTACAGTTACACCGCAGTTATTCCTAAACATTATAGCGATTCGTTGGTTTGGTACTGATGGAGGAAAGCTGGCACTGATTCCAATTATGTAGGCCTAACACAATCTAAATTTAGTTGCAAAATATCTGAGATAAATTCCTTACAATCATTAATCATACACGCTGACACAAAACCTATCAACCCATTATACAGTATGGAGCGGACTAGATATTATTATTATTAAGCGTATTGATGTACAACCGTAATATAATTAGATAAAATACAATTCTAAATTAAATAAAATATAATATAATACACAAATAAAATAGGTTAAATAAAATACACAAGTTCATTTTATATTCAGTCAATTTTTATACAGTATGTAGCCTTAATTACGTAAATTTTATAATAAAACCCTAGTATATTAATTTGCGGTGGCAAACTTCTCTAAAACAAATTATGAATTTGCCGTTTCCTAATATCTATTGAATCGAATATATATTTGTGCTAATTTCATTTACATTTCTCTATAAATCAATGTTTGTGCTAATTAACGCCTGAATTGTGCTTTTAATAATCACCAAATTAAGTTAAGGTGATTATGTTCTTCTGCCCACTGGTTGGTCGAATACCCAGCAGAACCCTGGATTTCGTGGGCAGAATTAGACATTGTGTCATTCGTACAGTTTAGCAGTAGCCATCTTTGATCTTTGTATTTTGCACTTCCATTGATTGTAAAATTTGCTGCTTTTCTTCTTACACTTGTGACTTTGAACAATGATTACTGCTTGATCAGACTGTTGATTTATATTTCCGATTATTAATAATAATTGCTGCAATGTAGTAAATCTATATTTTTTAAATAATAAATATTTTTTTTTAATCTATAATCTATAGTTTCTTCGACTGTCTGACTGTTTCTTATGTTTTACGCTGTTACGGTACTGCCTGCTTTAGCATGTTGGGCTAGAGGTGGGCGCCGCGGGCTCACTGTTGTGATGGAGGGAGAGTTGGAGGATCCAATGCACGGCACTACCTCACCGGTGGGGCTGGTAGCTGCCGCCAGACTAATTTAAGTTGAAGACCAGGGGCTGGTCGCCATTATGGCTGTAAGGGGGATGGTAACCTAGATTGTATCTCTGACTGCTAGCTAATTAGGTACGAAAGGCCAGGCCATATTGATTTGGGATGACCTTGACTATTTACGCTAATGCTACATGCGAGTGCTATGCTACTGCTGACACTAATGCTACAATTGTGGCTAACAATAAAGAAACGCAGGCGAATGAACCCAGGGAGAACAGAAGCGACGTGTCGACTAGACGGGAGCACGGGGAAAGGGGTAAAAGGTGCGAGATGAGAAGTGACGGGTGGGGGGGGGCTACGGGCACCCCACCACAACCAGTTAGTGACGAGAGGGGGGGGGGGGGGGGGGGGGGGGGGACAGACGCCCCACAGACGTCGGCGGGAAATATTCACAGTGAGTTAAGTGAACCAGGGCTTCCAACGACGGAGGAGGATAGAAAGGGTCAATAAATGACCCACAGATGTCAGCGGAAGATGCGCGCGGTGAGTTAAGTGAACCGGGGCTTCCGACGACGGGGGAAAGGGGGGGGGGGGGGCAACAGATGCCCCACAGACGTCAGCGGGACATGCGCGCAGTGAGTTAATAAGTTAAGTCGAAATAGAAAGAGAGGGCAGGTGGGTGTGTACTTCGGGAGATTGCCATCGCCCCTGAGAAACATAGCCTGGCGATGCGTATTACACACCGGGAGAGGGGTACAGAGTGTAGCGGGTTGAGGAGGATGAGAGAAGAAGGGATAGAAGGGAAACTTCCCCTCAGAACATAGCTGCCAATCGATGATATGGTAGTCGCGGGGAGGAGTTCTTGGAATATTCGAGAAGATTAAACTTTGTTCTGGAGGAGCACATTCAGACTGCAGGACATTCTGTAGGTCTTACTGCATATACTATAGGCCATGCTGGGAGAGGTAGTGTAGGTGATAGGGTAGCGCGAATGCCAGGATTGGACCCAGAGGTCATGGCTTACATACCAGTGAGTAAGCAAGAACCCGTTAGTCCTATACCAAAACCTGCACACCAGTATGACTATAATATGCAGGGATATAACACATACCCAGGGAATGAGGGGGGTGGGGTATTGCAGATAGGTGTATGGGCCCCAATAAAATGACATCTACCCCAGTGCAAAATGTAACACCAGTGGGGGGAGGGCAGGGTGACATTCCCCCATCACTGCATCCACAATACACACAACTGAACAAAATAAAAATTGCAACCCCCTCAGATCCAAATAAATCATTGACACCGAGATATGGAGGGGACTGATGATATATCCTATGCAGGGAAAGTCAATGAACCCGAGAGGCGAAGCACAATCAACACCAAAGGAGAGTGCATCCGTACCGTCAAGCGCACTGGAAATTCAACTGCTGATTTGGATAAGGAGCAAATAGAGAAAGATCGCTGTCTCTTCTCGAGAGAAGAAGGGTGCGGATCCGGGGTTGGAAGAGATGTCAAACTTCCTTAACTACAAGGCAGAGTTAATAATGGATCCAGTTTACAGTGAGGACAGTCTGGGCAAAGTACCGAAAACGGAATATACTCGACCTAAACCCGAGCATAGTGTGGCAAATGCACTTCCGAAAGTGAGGCAGTCACAACCATATGCGGCCACGCAGGGGACTATAAGTCCACAGAGCCCTGGGAATAGAACCACATCGTGGCAGGGACAGAGACAAAACAACAACAACAGTAGATACAAACCTAATACCCCCAATAGCCAACAACCAAATCACTAAACCACTCGATATGAACCTAAACGTGATACGCAATACGCGATGCGCTATATAAGGAACGCTACAACCTCGATTACATATGTCAATTGCATAGAAGTGGGATGCATAAGACCATAAACTGTAAGCATTGGCAGGCATTGTTAGCGCTTTTAGTAAAATATGTTCTTTCAATCTCAATTTCATATGTTTTGACTGTATTTCTATTTAATACATACGGCAGGGATTCTATGCATTGAGGGCATCTGGATACTGGTCTGATACAATAAACGGAATTGCGCTAGTGTACCTGTCACCGAGGACCGTTCACTGTATTGATTAATTCCCCTTCCTTTCCTTATCATGTATTGATTTGCTCTATAACTTATTTGGTTCGATACGGTATTTGATTATCTATTGTATTTAACTGAGATACGATACCGGGAGGGTGTGACAACACAGTATAACAAGTAAATGACTGACTAATTAATTCTGTAAGGACTCAAGTCCTAGTGTTTGTGTTTCCCTTTAGGGGAAACGTATTTTGACTTGTCTTTATGTATAATTATATTAATATTTCTACCGCAATCAATTTATGACAACTCTCAATCGTGATACAATTAATAATAAGGGCTTTGCTTATATTAATGTCTGGGATATCGCCATATATTAATTATTTAGTAAATCAGAGGTAAAACAACACACGAATCTAATACAATTGTCCAGATTATCACTAATACTTAATTGTAGAGACCCACCTTATTATGGCGCTTGTAAAACCTTCTTGATTTCGTAATATCGGCGATATATTAAACAAAAGAGAGCAAATTGAGTTTCACGACAGAATATCATAATAATGTTATAATATTAATGACAAAGATACAAAGCATAAAGGCACATACATAAAGGCATGTAATAAACACTGGTCGTCAGTAATCTGACCAGTATTCAAGGGGCCTGCATAGGAAGAAACTCCTCTGCAGAATGCCGGTGTACTCAAGTGGATAAATGGCTCGACCAGTAAGCAATATATACCAGGTTCACTTAATACAATAATTTTGACCAATAATACATCACGTATTTCATTGAGGCTTAAACAAGCTGAATAAATCAGTTTGATATGGGTATAATCCCGGGTTGAGAATCGTATCATATTAGTAAAGTACTACCTAATGGCAAGGTACTGGCATGATAATTTTACTAAATTTTTACAATTACCACATTTTGCATTATTTGTTAAGGAATTAAAAAATACTTGCCAAGTACAGTATAGATTTTAAGAAATATTTGGGTGGGCACTTATCATGCAATGCACTTACCAAATTCTTAACAAATTTTGTATACCTAGAATATAATTTCGATGACTTTATAATCATGCAATGCACTTAGCAAATTTTTAACAAATTTTGTATACCTAGAACATACTTTCGTTGACTTTATAACTTGACAAAAATTTAATAAGAACTTTAGTGGTGCTTGACACGCATTGCAATTAAAAATCAGTCACATGATCCACCGCCAATAAATGACTCATTCAGTCATTTTGTGGTCAGTAGGCCTACTGCAGAGTTGCGTTTATTGAGTTTTCTTTATTTACGTTTAATTGCTTAATGAGTTTTGCTTACTTTAATAAATAGTGTATAAGGTTTTGTTACTTTAATTTATACTGGTAGTTTTATTGCTGTTTGTTTACTTCAATTCAATTGTTTATTGTATTTTGTACTCTTTAATTTTGTTATTCTTTATAGAGTTTTGTAATCTTTAATTGTTTAGTGCCTGTTGTATACTTGTTTTGTTTATTGTTTATTTGTTTTGTTTGTACTGTCTATATCGTTAATGAAATATTTATGGTTTGCCTAATTGTCCGATTGTTGCTAATTGACAATTTAATTGAATTAATGCCTAATTGATACAATTAAAATTCAAATTATTTGAATGTTAGTGAAATTTGATTAATAACAATTGACTTTGGAAGAATTGGAATTTAAAAAAGGCCTCATAATCCAAAGACATATATTGAACTCCGTGATGTTGTTGGGGATCTGGCCTCTCTAGCATTTGGACCACGAAACGTGACAGTCGGAACCCATAGTCAGAGACCAGCCTGGATTAAGTGGAGAGGCAGGACTTGGTGTGATGTATGAGTTCGGGGGCATTCAACCGGCAGACTCAGGCGTTGTTAGATATCAGGGTCGTAAACCTTGACGCCGAGCCATATGCGGGACGCCCCCCGATGAGGGTCCTAGAATCTGTGGAGGACGCTAAAACCGCACTATATGTGGAACCAGCGAGACAGAGGAGAGCGGACTTTTGCACCCTTCGTAGTCTCTTGTCTCTCCGTAGAATGGAGTTCTGGCACCGCATGCCAACAAGCTCCCGAGTATCTTCGCTGATAGGTTACACCACAACTGGGACAGACCTTATAGCACCGTCATGGAGTGGGTTCGCCGCCGTGTGCAGTTCGCCATAGTTCGAGGGGCTTCTCATTGCATCAGGGAGTCGAGGCTAAAGTGGCACAGTGGTCTGGGTACGGAGGATGGAGCTGGATTGCCGATCACTCCACTCGTCTGACGCTGTAAACTGAATCTGTAAACTATGTAATGTGTTGTGCTTTCTCTTATTTGTATCTGTGTTATCTATTTGGCATTATAGTTACTGTAGGTTCTTGTAAAACTCTCAGAGTATAATATTAATTGTAATTTTGCTTTATATTATATTATTGTTAAAGCCGTTTCATTGTACTAAACGGGGGTCTGGGGTATGGGAGCGGCAGCTCCCAATAAAAAATAACAAAATGAAGATAAAAAAGTAGGCCTACTTTAAAAATATTTTCCCTGATTTTTTATTCTGTGTTTTCCAGACATTTTCCCAAGGAAACCGTCTTTTCTCACAGACACCGGGTAGTACCGGTAACGAAATTGTAAAAAAAATGCCCTAAAATTCAACTGGACCACCACAATGAACCGCTAGTTATCCTGCATCTAATCTCAATAATAACCTTATATCTATATCGTATTACAATACCAGTACTATGAATGGTAGCCGTAGCACTTCATTATTTGG
>JAUCBJ010004917.1:0-31476 GCA_032718475.1 Nemertoderma westbladi | reverse complement strand
GTAGATTGGCGCAATCCCATCTCGACAAACTATCTCATGGTCTCGAAGAATATAAATATAAATTATTTAATTTTTAACAATATCATACTTAATTTAGAAGAATAAATTGATCGGTCGGACAATATGTTGAAAATGTGTCATTTCACTGCCTTTAGTACAGCGTGCTTGGTGCTTGCTAAACTTATGAATGATTAATTATGTACTGTATGTAAATAACATCCGGTTAAGTTGTTTACATGTAACATGTCATCGCGAAACGATGAGAGAGTTGCATAATAATAAATATATCATCTCTTATTACTTATTTTATATCGTGCGTTCCATTTTGTTTCTACTTCATATACTATAAGACGAGATGTTCTGCTTCATATATTTCATTAGGCCTACAGCTACAGCTACCTACACAGCTACAGTGCCCCCCGGTTGAAGGCCATAAATGGAATACTGAAACATTGTTATTGTTTATACGGTTGTCGGGATTGTATGCACAACGTAACCACGACCCGTGTCAAAGGAATAGTTATTGTTTACATATCTCGCGTGGTGATTTAAGATGTGAATATTTATTACACCGTAGCCATGAAAGTTGAAATACATTTTCAAATATTTAGAATTGAAAATGCATCATTTGGTGGGTAAGCATTATATATTGTACATCGTGTTTGTTCTGATGTTTAAGATGGTGAATAAATATGAGTCAATGACCGCAAACACCAATGTGTGTTTAGTGGGTTTGAATAAAACATCAATGGAAAGGAGCAGGTTACAGTGGGCGTGTTTTCTAACTAAAACAATAAACGATAATTTATTCATCTTGCGGTCGGTCAATTGGCGCTGAAGATTACAATTATCACTTGCGGTCAATGTGCTCCACTATCTGACAATTATACGAACCCCTATTGGTTGGTTCCCTGGTTATAAATCTAAATTACTGTGAGAAACTTACCTTTGTCGGAACAGTATAACCTCTCAACAATAAGTAAAATTCAAGGATACAGTATGCTTAATTAAATACTTGAAATGCGATAAACAAAAGATTAACAGCTTAATTGTTATATTCGGTGCCGTTCAGGCGATAACTCTGTAGTAATTCGTTACTACAGTGTTTGGCAAGTAAATGCTAGGTGGGTCGTAAATGGGATTCTCGTTATCTTGTGACCTGCGGGTATTTAAAATAATTGGGGATTTTAATTGTTGAATAAAATTATATATACAGTATTCCAATGAGATGGCCTTACATTGGTAAACTAATCAACAATATCAAGCTGCGTTATTTTTAGAAACCTGGTAATTAAATTCAAGGCGAATCAACACCCCAATTATTAGAAACAAAATGTTGTCAGAAATTCTAGGCATTATCAATTGAGATATTATGATTGATCAATTCCCTGTTTATTATTCATTTCAGTAAAATAATCTTTACCAAAACTTGATGGACTTGTAACGAAATGTATGGCGAAGAACAGGTCGAAAGTCCGTTTACTGATAGAAAATTTTATATTGTTGGAGGTAACAAGATATTTGGAGACGAACTTGATGAAAGTAACTTTAGTGATAGAGAATTTTATATTGAGAGAAAAGTCAAGTCGACACCCATCGCTGTGGAAAAGGAAACCTTTGATAAAGAATCATCTACAAGAGTAAAAAAACTTACCAAAGAACAGAAAGAGTACTGTCGTCAATGGAGACGAACCAGCCTGTCATATTGTGGAGTTGAAACAAAATCCAAACCGAAAGAAATAATGAAGTCAGATACACTAGCCGCCTCACCACGTACATTCGTTAACATGGCAACTCCCCCAACAGATAGGAAACATTCCTATGCTCCTTCAGTAACGAATTTGGAATCCAAACATCTAAGTTCAACATCATCTAGAACCTCTAGTTCATCATCTTCCTCTAGTTCCAGAAAACTCTTTCTTGATAGCAAGGCTGCAGAAGGAATCGAAACAAAATTGAGTAATTCGGTCAAGGCAGAATGTTCCATAAAAGAGGACGTTATATATGAAGATGATGATCACGATGAAGGCAACGATAGCGTATTCCGTGAGGCCTTTGACCGTGACAACAACAATGAAAAAGAAGTAAAGATGGAATTCATTATTTCAGAATTCAAGAGTTCCGGCTGCCGGTCTGACAAAAACTGCTGCAAGAAAAATATTCAGGCTGGAATTTCACCTCTCACAATTGAAAACTTTCGCAACTCAAAGTGCCACCATTGCACCAAAAATTTCTACAGCGACTTGGTGAGCTTTATCGGTGATGAGAACATGTTTGCTGGAATTTCTGTTGAGCCCTCTTGTGGTAACAAGAAGAATTGTTCACGCGCTCACGTTCCTGTTGTTAACGAGCGAACGATATACCGTTGCGATTGTCACGATTGCAGCAAACTGTTTATAACTGAGTGCGTTTTATCCATAAGTGGTAGAGTCTGATTGGAGCGAAAAAACATTAACCAACAGTACAATCCTTTTTACTGTTCATAATTTATTCTGTTCATAATGTGCTGTAGGCCTATTTGAGCTACGATTATTCCATTTAAAAAAAAACAGCTGGCAAGCGAACTATTTACACATACCGTAGTTGTAGAAAACTCACACAAAAGTAAATCGTACCTGTACCCTGTACGTACTCGACGTACGTGTCCTGTTGTACTGCAGTGTATTAATTCAGGTGGTTTTGTTTCACAAATTAGTAAAAATTGGCGTGTAAATAAAAATAATAATAATAGAGATATTTTGCAGCAAGTTTGCTCGCTGTTTTATTTCAAAATTCCCACATTCAAAATGCCGCCTGCATAATGGAAACATAGAAGTACAGTAAGATTGAGCATAGCTGCAACAATGAATTGTTTAAATCGTTGTTGCCGATAATACTGTAATAATACAAGCTTGCCAGCCGAGAGCTGGCAAAATGGACGGATCCATTGCTACCAACAATATTGTTGTAATAATATACGCGTCTATGCAGGGCAGGGCAGCCTAATAACGAAAAACGCAAAACGACACATTGGGCGAAGTACCGTCTGTACAATAATAATTTACGCGCCTATGCAAGGCAGCCTAATAACGAAAAACGAAACATTGGTCGAAGTATAAAATAGTAGTATATATTGTATGTTAAAAAACAATGTTTAGAAGAAATGTATCTTCCGCAATTCTGAACGAAATACAGCGAAATGTTGCAGAAAGCATGTCCAATAGATGTTCGCTATGGGGTGTCGACAAAATTTT
Organism: Nemertoderma westbladi; assembly: GCA_032718475.1. NCBI lineage: Eukaryota > Metazoa > Xenacoelomorpha > Nemertodermatida > Nemertodermatidae > Nemertoderma > Nemertoderma westbladi. The sequence goes on along the minus strand of JAUCBJ010004917.1, from coordinate 28,243 downwards.
GATTGAGTGAATTCTACGATTATGATCGGTCATTCTAGAATTATTTTCACTGTTGCTAGGCAACTAACAGGTCCCTAGCAACCAAAATCTTGCATGCAAGATGCACGATTGTGTATGCAAGATGCACGATTGTGTATGCAAGGTGCACGATTGTGTATGCAAGATGCACGATTGTGTATGCAAGATGCAAGATGCACGATTGTGTATGCAAGATGCACGATTGTGTATGCAAGATGCACGATTGTGTATGCAAGATGCACGATTGTGTATGCAAGATGCACGGTTGTGTATGCAAGATGCATGATTGTGTATGCAAGATGCGCGGTTGTGTATGCAAGATGCACGATTGTGTATGCAAGATGCACGGTTGTGTATGCAAGATGCACGATTGTGTATGCAAGATGCACGGTTGTGTATGCAAGATGCACGATTGTGTATGCAAGATGTACGGTTGTGTATGCAAGATGCACGATTGTGTATGCAAGATGCACGGTTGTGTATGCAAGATGCACGATTGTGTATGCAAGATTAACACAACTAGGTCCGATAATGAACTTATCATCTGGATTGGATTGGAATTCATTCAATTCCATCAACATTAAGTGCACGAAGTTGTGTGTACAAACAAACAAACAAACAAACACAAACAAGCTTGAGAAATAAGGACATCTATGATGGATCCGTCCAACTTCCATGATGGATCCGGCCAACATCCATGATGGATCCGTCCAATTATCCCATATTTTATAATGGGATATAATTTATTAATGGCTTTTTTGAGTGAAGAGTTTTTTCATATTATTATAACTTCTTTGGGCAGTGCTTTATACAATGACGTCCAGGTGGGATCGAACTGGTGACCACCAGGATGGAAGTTTGACGCTCTATCCATACAGCTAGTGGCACAGGTAAAAGGTAGACCTGGAAATAATACCGAAATATTACCTTATATTATTAAGTAATTTAAACAGGACTTAGGATGATCCAACTCTATAGCAAATGGAGCTGAAAAAATGAATTCGCCATCAGCGGGGATTGAACCTGCTTCTCCCGATAAACGTTCAGGTATGCTAACCACTACACCACAGAGGCTCCTGCATTACCTTATATGTCCGCAATTTATCCCTTCATGTATGCCATACTCATGGCCTCCCATCTGACAATACCATAATCTGCTGCCACTGTGCTCAATCTTAATGTACTTTAACCGTCATTACCCACTCGACTCGCTGCAATGAAAATGTTGTGCATATTAACTACAGTATGAACCATCACGGCCACTATGATTAATAATATACTCTAACTAAAAATTATGGCAAGAGAGAATTATACTACTACTACTAGGTCGAGCGAACTCCGACAGTGGAAATGAGATCCTTCCAGGCTTCCCGATTCTCCATAGTTGTCGCAATTTCGTTTCTCCCAAGTTCAGTATCCCTTTCAAGTTGATCTATATATGTTATGGCAGGTCGTCCACGACTACGCTTTCCATGAGTTGGTTACCAGAAAAGTAGATCTGGTATTACCTCGTCTTTACTTCGCCAGCAGTGCCCACTGAATCTTAATCTGCGTTCACGGAGGGTGGTTGATACAGGTGGTATTGTACCATAAAGCTCGGCGTTTGTCATGTGTTGTCTCCAGCTGATGTTTAGGGCTGCCCTTAGTAGTCTTGTGTAGCAACCATCAATTCGTTGTTCAAGTGATTTAGTCAGTGTCCAGGTCTCACCCCCGCATAAAAATACACTTTCCACTGTGGCTCGAAAGAACTTAGTCTTCAGGTGCCTAGAGAGATCTGATTTCCAGATGGTATCCATTTTTGATAGAGCTACCCAAGCCTTTGCTTTCCTAACTTCTATGTCCTTTTTGCTACTCTCTATCCATGATCCAAGGTACTGGAAGGTACGTCGACCTTCCTTAGTTGATTATTATCAATGGTTGTCAAGTTTCCATCAACATTAAAGGTCATGAATTCGGTCTTGGTGGCATTTATATGCAATCCAACCTCCTTAGCAGCCCTCTCCACTTTATTTAGTAGAAGCTGTGCATCTGCTAGGGTATTAGAGAGCAGGGCGATGTCATCCGCAAAGTCGGTGTCTGTGACTGTAGTTGCCGGATATCCACTACTTCTGCGTTCTTGAAGTGTAAATCCCACATCTTCACCCTTTGTGGCCGTCCTCATTGCGTAATCCAGCACAATTACAAATAGTAATGGTGCTAATGTGTCACCTTGCAGTACGCCAGCCAGGATTGAGAAAAACTCAGTTTTACCATCTGGTGAGAGTACCTGCGCTTCTGTGTCACAATATAACAATCCAATGCCAGCAACAATTACTTCTGGTATTCCATAAGCTCTTAGGATTTCAAGCAATTTACCTCTATGGATGGAGTCGAATGCCTTTTTGAAGTCCACAAAATTCATGACTGCGGGGAGTTTTTTTATTTAATTCCTTCAATCAGTCTCCGTAATGCAAGTATCTGAGCTATTGTCGATCTACTTGATCGAAATCCGTTTTGGCTCTTACGCAGTAGTTTCTCTATGTGAGGCCTAATCCTATATAGAATCGTTTTATTGTATATTTTGGCAGCTACCACAAGCAGACAGATCCCACGATAGTTTGTTGGTATGCCGAGGTCTCCTTTCTTGGGGAGAGGCTTTAGTTGACCTTTAGTCCAAATTGGTGGTGGCTTTTCCCCTTTAACATCCGGTTGCAAACAATCAATAATGGTCTGTTTAGCACTCCGGTTTTCCATACCTCCGCTGGGATTTCATCCAATCCACTCGCTTTATTATTGGACATGCTTTTAATGCTTCTTTGGAGTTCGGCAGGTGTGAAGTCCCCTGTTTCTATAGGTAGTGTATTGTCATATATTTTCCTTGTAGGGCTGACCTCGATGTTTGGTGGCTGCCCAAGCAAGTTGCTGAAGTGATTTTTCCACTTCCCAACATGTTCTTCAGGACTATCGGCTTTGTCCCCTTTGCACAACTTTTCCGACCAGATACCTCGTTTACAGTTCGCCAGGTAAGTCTTGATTGTTGCTGTATGTGAGCAGTTGTAATTGCTTCAATTTTACCCTGTATGTACTTTTCCTGGCCGATGTTGTAGGCCAATTTAAGATCGTCCTTAGCTTTCTCAACCTTGTTAATGTTTTCGGTTGTTGGTTGTTCTGTTTTAACTTTGTAGGCTATCTTAAGATCTTCTCTCTTACAACTAACCTCAGAGTTTTGCCATGGCACATACTGTTTTCGTTTGGGTTTCTGGGGGATATGCCTCTTAGCTGATTCCTTGTGGGCTGTTATTATATTCTGATACATTGAATCGGTGGACTGGTCTTCATCCATTGACTGAAGTGCTTCAAAGCGGTTTTGAACTTCCACTGTGTAAGCATCCTTTACAGCATTGTCAGTTCTGAGTTTCTCCCAGTCATAGTTGATTTGCTTGCTTGTCCTGGGTTTGCTGGCTCTCAAACTAAGTCTGATCTCTGCAGTCACAATTTATTCTGTGGTCCGAACCAATTAGGTTGAACGAGCTGTATGCCTCGCAGTTGATCATGCTGTTTCTCCACTTTTTGTTTATAAGGATGTAATCCAGTTGTGCTTTGGTTCCATTAGGGTATTGAAAGAGAGTTATACAGCCATAATATAGAAATCCGAACGGAATTTTTTTATAATTTATTATTGGTGTTTTTGAGTGAATGATTGGTTTCATATTATTTAAACTATCGTTTGGCACTTGGCACACCTTTGTGAAGTCGACAATGACGTCCAGGTGGTGACCTCATTCACAGAAGGGAGACCACCTGCAAAGGTATGGAAAATAGGAGTACTGAACATACCATTGCCCCGGATGCTGAAAAGGGAAAAGCCACCACCAATTTGGACTAAAAGTCAACTAAAGTCTGTCCCCAAGAAAGGAGACCTCGGTGTACCAACATACTATCGTGGGATCTGTCTGCTTATGGTAGCTGCCAAAATATACAATGAAATGATTCTATATAGAATTAGGCCTCACATAGAGAAACTACTGCATAAGAGCCAAAACGGATTTCGACCAAATAGATCAACAATATCTCAGATACTAGCGCTCCGGAGGCTGGTTGAAGGCATTAAGTCAAAGAATCTCCCCGCAGTCATGACTTTTGTGGACTTCAAGAAGGCATTCGGCTCCGTCCATAGAGGTAAAATGCTTGAAATCCTAAGAGCTTATGGAATACCAGAAGTAATTGTCGCTGGCATTGGATATTTATATTGTGACACAGCTCAGGTACTCCCACCAGATTATGAAACTGAGTTCTTATCAATCCTGTCTGGCGTACTGCAAGGTGACACATTAGCACCATTACTATTTGTAATTGTAAAGGATTACGCAATGAGGACGCCTACAAAAGGGTGAATCACACTACAAGAACGCATAAGTAGTTGATATCCGGCACCTACAGTCACAGACATCGACTTTGCGGATGACATCGCCCGGTTCTCAAATACGCTAGCAGATGCACAGCCTATACTGAATAAAGTGGAGAGGGCTGCTAAAGAGTTTGGATTGCATATAAATGCTACCAAGAACGAATTCAGGACTTTTCAATTTTAAAGATGATGGAAACTTAACAACAATTGATAATATTTAACTAAGGAAGGTTGTCGACTTCCAGTACCTTGGATCATGGATAGAGAGTAGCAAAAAGGACATAGAAGTTAGGAAAGCAAAGGCATGGGTAGCTCTATCAAAAATGGATACAATCTGGAAATCAGATCTCTCTAGGCACCTGAAGACTAAGTTATTTAAAGTGGAAAGTGTACTTTTATACGGGGATGAGACCTGGACTCTGACGAAATCACGTGAATAACGAATTGATGGTTGCTACACAAGACGACCATAGTGTAGCCTAAAGTGTAGCCTTGGACGACCGGTGTACAGGGCTGAGATAACTCCCTCTTGAAATGACTCCCGAGTACAACTACTACTAGGATCGGCATGCTGCATTGCAGCTGCATTTATAAGAATGCTGTGACGGCTTGTCGACATAATTGCGCCGCCACAACTCCCTATCACCCATGACATTTGCTAGATCATTCACATCTTCAAGGCCTGTGTCCTTTAAGATGCGTCTCAAGAAAGTCATGGGCTGTCCACCATGATTATTTACTTCATGAGGCTGCCAAAGTACAAGATTATGCACTGGCTGGTCCTCACGGCGAAAGCAATGTCCTGCAAAGCGGAGGCGATTTTGTTCTAGTGTCAAGCTTGGGGGAACCAATGAGATACCTCCAAAGTTATATAGTGTCTGGTTGGAGATGTGTGCATTGAACTTGACACAATGAACCCGGCGTAGCATTCTTGTGAATGTGCCATCCAGAGATTTGGTGTCCTCAGCAGTTAGAGCCCAGCATGGACTCCCATAGAGGAGTACTGGAACTACTGCTGCTATAAATAATCGGACCTTAAGTTTCCGATTAATTCTCGGTGACTTCCAAATCCTGGAAAGCCTATTCAAGGCTGCCCATGCCTTTACCTTACGTATTCGAAGGTCCTCACCTGATTTCCGGATCCATGATCCCAGGTAACAGAAGTCGTCCACATGCTCAAGCATACCATCCTTTGAGCTTATGCTCATCCGATCAGAGACTTGCGGAGGACTTTCAAAGTTAACTGTCAACATTTTGGTCTTTCTGGGGTTAATAAAAAGACCAACACTAGAAGCAGCATGTTCTAATGAGCCGAGGAGCCGTTGGGCTCCCTCTAGTTATTCTGAGAGTACTCCTAAGTCATTAGCAAAGTCTAGATCAGTTAGTTACTTGGCAGGATTTCCTCGACTTCTGGAGCCAGTAGGTGGAGTTATCATCACCCCATCATCATTATGATGATCTAAGGACATGCGTAGAACATAGTCAACCACAATTATGAACAAGAATGGTGCAAGTGTGTCTCCCTAAAGGACGCCCCATAACACTTCAAATGGTTCTGTGTCACCGTCAACAGTAGACACAAATGTTGTCGAACCATCATATACTGATCTGATTGCAGCAATAATTTCATCAGGAATCCCATATAATGAAAGTATGCTAAACATACGTGAGCGAGAGACTGAATCAAAGGCCTTGAAGAAGTCGACAAAGATAACAGCCAGATGCATGTCTTTCTTTTTTGATAACTCTTCAATTATCCTTCTAAGTGCCAAAATGGGCTCCATGGTCCCACGACCTTTACGGAACCCATTCTGATTTCCACGGAGCAGTCTCTCAATGGGATCCCTGATGCGATTTAATATAATTCTATTGTATAGCTTTGCAGCAGTCGAGATCAATGAGATTCCCCGAAAAGAACCATAGAGTGTTAGGTTGCCCTTCTTGGGAACTGGCACCAACTTATTTGTTTTCATTTCTTGTGTGACTCTTGTTGTTCGGTACATGTCTACTATGATGGGATAGATGAGCTTTAAACACTCAGGTATTTTAAAGACCTCAGTCATTATCAAAAACTAGCTACAGTAGTAGATAAAATCACCCACTATTTTACAGTCAAACTAGCCAAGTTGCTCAAAAAGTTGCCGGCCAAGTTGCTGGTAAAGTTGCTGGTAAAGTTGCCACGTGTAAACAGCGATTAAATTAAGTTGCTCCAAAAACAGTTGCTAGTTGCCGAGAAAATTGCTATAAAAGTTGCCACGTGTAAACAGGCCTAAAGGCCTGTTTACACGTGGCAACTTTTAGAGAAACTTTCTCGGCAACTTGTAGAGCAACCCAGGTTGCCGATCAAGTTGCTCCGTGTAAACACGTAAAAAAGTTGCTGTAAAAGTTGCTCAACTTTTACGGCAACTTGAAGGAATTTGCGTTGGCGAATTAAAGCGGGATAATCAAATTAAATTATCGAAAATTAGCTAGTAGATAAGATAAAATCACCCACTATTTTACAGTCAAACTAGGCCTGTTTACACGTGGCAACTTTTAGAGCAACTTTCTCGGCAACTAGCAACTTTTTTTGGAGCAACTTAATTTAATGGTTGTTTACACGTGGCAACTTTACCAGCAACTTGTCCGGCAACTTTTTGAGCAACTTGGCTAGTTTGACTGTAAAATTAAAATAGTGGGTCATTTTATCTACGATCTAGTTTTTGATAATTTAATTTGATTATCCCGCTTTAATTCGCCAACGCAAATTCTTTCAAGTTGCCGTAAAAGTTGAGCAACTTTATTCTTAAGGAGAAACGAAATTGCGACAACTACTGTATGGAGAATCGGGAAACCTGGAAGGATCTCATTTCCACTGTCCGGAGCTCGATAGGCATTGATAGGCCTAAGTACGTAGTAAGTGAATGTATATTTTATGAATCAACCAATTTGAATTTTTAATGAACTATGCTGAGTCCCGAGACCTTTCACTGACTAAAGCTTGGCGTGAATTTGGCGCATCTTGGACTATGTGGTAATGGGATTCGTTTCGTCACAGGGACAAGTCTACAGCAGTTTAATTGTTTGATTTTGTCTACGATTTAAGCTACTGTACAGTAAAAGATCTTAGTGTACAGTTTAGTGTACAGTACTCCAATTACTAAAATACTGTACTGTACATATTGTTCGAATACACCATGTCCCAGAACATATTGTCATAATTCAGTGACACGCCGCCCCCCCCCCCCCCCCCCCTAATTTTTCTACAAATCTTAATGAGATTGCATGAAATTTGAAACAGCTATAGTTTCACCTCCCGACCACTGACTGGGTGAGCCAGAATTTTTATTTTTGCTTTCAATCTTTAGCTACAAGCGTTTAAAAAAAGTGTCTCCAGCAATATTTCACCAGTTAAACCGCAGTTATTTTTATACCTTAAAGCTGTTTGTTGGTACCAATGGAAAACTGGCCATGCAAGGATTCCAAATATGTAACACAATTTGAATTTCGTTGAAAAATAGCTGAGATATGAGCGTTCAAATGTTGCATGGTTTTGCAACGACGCGAGGCTATTTTATTCTTTTAATAAATAAACCATATTCTGGAACATTTTTTAAATGTATGAATAGCTACGTAATAGTATGATTAAAGATGTAATGCATTGTTGCCCAGCTACGTATTTGAATAAACAAAATGTTCCAGATTATGATGCATTTATTAAATAGAAAAAAATAGCCTCGCGCAGGTGCATAACCATGCAACATTTGAACGTCCATATCTTAGCTATTTTACAACGAAATTCAAATTGTTTTACATATTTGAAATCCTTTCAGGGCCAGCTTTCCATTGGTACCAACAAACAGCTATAAGGTAGAAGAAGAATTACTGATATGAGGTGTAACTGGTGTAATATCGTGGAGACACTTTTTTAAACGCTTGTATCTAAAGATTGAAAGAAAAAATAAAACTTCTGGCAGTGTCAGTGGTCGGGAGGTGAAACTATCTCTGTTTCAAATTTCATGCAATCTCATTAAGATTTGTAGATAAATTAGGGGGGGGGGGGGGGGGGGGGGGGGATCGTGTCACTGAATTACGACACTATATTCTGGGACATGGTGTATACAGTATGTACTGTAGTGTTGGCAATAAAATACTAAATAGACACAGATGGGCAGGTTTTGTGTATAAATCTTATATCAGATTAGCGTATTGACGTCATTATTTGATAGGCTATTTAGCAATAATCAAGGGGATATTGTTGAATAAACCCAACTCTCTCCCCTAAAAGGGGAAATAAATTATGTATTATGACGAAAGATTAATGTATGTATAGCTAGCTATACTTACGTAACAGGGTAATGGGAATACCCAATGGCAAACGGAGTGGGTTATTCAGATGGGGACTATCAAGGCGGGATTTATCCAGATTGGGGGAATTTTAGAAAAGTCGATTATTATATAATCACATTTTGCGAACTCAGGACCATAATTGTAAAAGCTTTTGCTGAATTGTCCGGTTATTTTTCCTTATTTTCCCGTAAAATACTCTGTAGTTGGTTTACCAGGCATAAAAAGGCCGTGTCCTTGCTGTACTGGTGTTTTAGCGGACATAAAAGCTATTTCTTCTGTATTTGTACTTTAGAGGACATAATCCGTAATTCCGTGACGTAAAAGCTCGATACTCTTGAAAACAGTGTCGCTACCATGACGACGGCTAGCAGCTGATATTGCCACGTCGACGTTTCTTTGTTTCTTTGTTCTCTCGTTGTTCAGGTTGACCAATCAGAGCGTTTGTTGTCTCTGTGTTGGAGGTATATACAGAAACTCAGTAGTTCAGTGTTATGTTTTTGCCCAGAGCCTAAGAACCGGCTTTTGGCACCTCCGTGTTTTCAGTTTTTAGTCTTACACTAGTAGGTTTAATTATAAGGACATATATCCTTTAACCTGGCTTTTAATCGCTGCTAACTGATCATACATACTGACTGCTGAAACATTGCAAACTCATAACAATCAGTGTTCAGTTGTTGTTTTATACTGCTATTTACTGTCAGTTCTTCATAATATGGTTGATGAATTATTATATTTGGAATAACGATAAATAACCCCGAAACCCAATATTCTTGATATACCGAAGGTAAGAGAGAAGGGTTACAGATAAACGATTGTGACTTATGTTAAAGTGGTTTGAAGTGAATCTAATGTTATTTGATAGACCCTACATGAGTCAGTCTGTGTTCCTTTTATATGTGACTAAAATCAGTGAAGATTGGCAGATTAGTGTGCAGTATTGTGCAGCATTGTGTATGAGTGAGTCTGTTAAAGAAGCAATTCCTAAAGAATGCGCCATATATGTGAATTATAATTAAGCCATATCGTTGTGAGTAGTTTAAGTCATAACTCTGTTTATATAGATAAAGCGCCACGTCCTAAAGGAACTGTTAATATTCCCGAAGGTGAATAATATTGTCAGAGATTATATAATACTGTCAGTCGAATAATACATTAGGCTTACATAGCAATAAAATTAAACCGTCGAACCCAATCTCCCGGGAATATCCAGCGGGTGAATGATCGCGCACAGATTGGTTTCGACTAGTGTAGTGAATCAAATACTTGTCATAGACTAAAAACCGATTTAATATCTAGAAGACATCTTAATTTGGTGGGTTAAACTGCCAAAGGTCTGAAAGCGCGAACATTAAAGGCTATAGCTTCTTTATTGCAGTAAGCAATAAAGTTGAAAGTACCGGTCAACCGGTAAACCTGAACCGGTACATCTGTAGGTCAGTAGGCCCAACTGCCAGAACCGGTACTGCCTTAGGTCCGTAGGTCCAACTGCAAGAACCGGTACTTCTGTAGGTCCGTAGGCCTAACTGTCCTAACCGGTACTTCCCGTATAAGTACATTAGTATTATTCGATTTTGATAGTTATATACCGGTAGGCCTTAATAATTAATCAGGGACTGCAGCCCTGGTTTTTTATTGAGATTTTTACTTATTTCTGTCAAGTTTTATTTGTTTGTAGGCCAGTATTGAACAGAAGGCGTGTAAGCCTGATCAGATTGTACAGACAATTTGTAGGCTGAGCTGTTGTCTGATTGCTGTTAAGTCTGAACGGATTGCAGTGTGTGTAGATCACCTGTCCGATTAAGTACGGTTAGGAAGTAGGGGCAGCGAATGCTGTAAGGTAAACCCCCAACTAAAGAATAAGTCGTACTACTGGGTTAGAACGCATACTCCCTAATCATTTCGGAGTCTGCATGTCCTGTAGTTTATTTAGGCTTGAGAGTAGTCTGTCATCGTTTAGTCTGTACTTTGTTTGTGTAAGTCTGTACGGGTAGCGTATAATTTTATTTAGATAATTTGTAGGCTGGATAGTTGTCTGGCTGTTATTAGGTCTGAACGGATTGCAGTGTGTGTAGATCACTTGTCCGATTAAGTACGGTTAGGAAGTAGGGGCAGCGAACGCTGTAAGGTAAACCCCCAACTAAAGAATAAGTCGTACTACTGGGTTAGAACGCATACTCCCTAATCATTTCGGAGTCTGCATGTCCTGTAGTTTGTTTAGGCTTGATAGTAGTCTGTCAGTGTTCGGTCTGCATTTTGTTTGAGTAGTTTGTACGCGTAGCGTAATATTTATTATTCAGAGTTTATGCGATTATCCGCAACATTCATTCCCCAAGTTTGTTCCTACAGTAATTGTGTTTGTTATACATACCGCTATAGATAAATTAACCCCGGTACTACACGGGCTGCTCGGCGTAGGTAAAGACTGGTGATTTTGTGCATCGGTCACTCCAGCAGATGCCGTGGTTCTTTTAGCTGTTCAAGTATATTTAACTACTGATTATATGTTGTACAAGTACTCGTACCTAATTTAGGGTTTAGTGTACAGTGCTTTCCGAGAGTAATTAGTGTAGGCATTATATTTGTGTTGTAAAGTGGTTAATAGGCACGTTCGATTAGCTCTATTAACTTCTAGGTAGGAACAATCCGTGATACATAACGTAGAACCTATAGCGATACAGCTATAGGTCGTCAGGCGGTGGTATTTTCCTATCTGGACAACGCAGTGTATTTACTACTACTTATTATTTCAAATACCCTAGTACCCTGTCCGTTGTAATAACCAGTTTCTAACCCTTTGTTAGGCTGGTTAGTAGACTTCTTGTAAAATTACCCTAAAAATTCGTATTTTGTGTTTTTTGTAAATTTTTGTGTTTATTTAGAGATTGTAATCTCACCCGAATTGTACGTAATTTGTAGTATTAAGTAACTTAGGTAAATTAGAATTATTTGTTTTAGTGTCTTATAAGTAACACTTCATTGAAAGCGCACCGCTTTGTGTAGTGATTACCCCCCAGAAATAATAACATTTATTTCAACATTGACAAAACCCATTAAAACGGGTATATATATATTATAAATCAACTCAAACGATTTATAAATAGTAGGCCTGCCATACAACCATTAGGTCTCAATATCAGTTGGATTACTGCTCAAATAACGGTAGTAAAGTAAGTAAAGTAATCAAGTAACCCTAAAATACAGAAATTCAATTATTTAAAATAATTGATATACCGGTATTTACGATAGGCCTATTATCTTTATTTCTATAAATTTAGGCTGAAATTATACCGGTACTTATAATTAATTCTAGTCCAGAATTATATATACTACAAACTGTAAACTGTATACCGGTATTCCCGATAGGCCTATTATATATTTATATATATTTGTGCTAAAATTATACCGGTATTCGGTGATAAACCTAGTCTGTAATAATAGTTATATATACTATAAGCATACCGGTATTCTAATATATTATATATCACGCTACACTGAGTAGCAGTACCGGTAATTAATTACTAGGCTAGCAGTTAATACTGAGTTACTAGACTTGCTCAGACTGTAATACAGCAGTAGACATTCAACTGTACACATAAGCATGTCTGACGCAAAGCAGAACCTGTCAGACAGTCTATTAGATACAACCGAGAGCGAAGTGACAGCAGAGAAACCGCATAAGAGGGATGCCATTGACATCTATCTGTCAGACTATCAACGTTTTTTAGGTAATGACGAGTTGAGGAGAAGGTTAGAGGGACTTAGCCCTAATAGTGAAGGAACCAAGCTTGTGTTGGATGCCATCGATGTGGAAATGAGGGCTGCGAACCAGGCTAAATTTGATGAACAACTCCGCATCACCAGAGTCCAAGAAGAACAAGTAAGGAAAAAACGTATAGAAGACAGAAAGATAGCAGCAGTGGCAGAGGCGGAAAGAAAAGCGACCTTGGCAGAAGCAGCGGCAGAGGCAAAAGCGGCAGCAGCAGAAGCAGAGGCAAAGGCGACAGCGGCAGCAGCAGAGGCAAAGGCAACAGCGGCAGCAGCAGAAGCAAAAGCAGAGGCAAAAGCGGCAGCGGCAGAGGCAAAAGCGGCAGCGGTGGCGGAAGCAGAACGGAGAGCGGCTGAAGAGATCGCCCAACTGGAGTTGGAAAATCTTCAGGAGAAGCAAGACGACTTCAGCAAACAGTTAACAGCTAGTAATATGCAGATGATGAATCGATCTACTCCCAAAAGACAGGGATATACATCATCTGAGGAAGGCGATACCACCGATACTGAAGGCAAAGGAAATAGATCTCGTCTAAGCAGACGTAAAAGAACATTCCACCGTCAGAAATTGCCTGATTTGCCTCCAGCTGTTAGAAGGCAACTAAATAACACCAACTTAGGTAGTACAGACCCCACAGACCAAATAATTAAAATAGAAAGACTCCCTACTATAGTAGATGAGCCTGAAATAATTAGGCCTGTTCTTGAAATCACCCCTTCGTTGATAGACACACCTGTGCTCCCTGAAGTTACCTCTAAATTCCCTCTGCATAGCACTAAGCTACCTGTGCCCCGTAGAACTGCCCCAGAGACAGTTCAGGTCCTGGATCCCGAGCGAAATATTCATAATATGTCGCCCGTTGTCCATCGTCCGCCCGCTACAACGTTGGCGACTCCCGCTTCGGCGGTCGAATGGGTGGACGAGGGACGGCGGAGGATGGATATCCTGCTCGGGCAGATGCAGGATACTGTCCAGCAATTCAAGGGCACAGTAAGGGAAAGTAGGCTAGAGTTGCAAGAAGTGCAGCAAAGTATCGCGCTAGAACGCGATAAATTAGTAAATACTCAAAGAGGTATACCACCACCCTCTGTAACAATGTGTCAACCTGTTAGGTCTGAAGTATCGCATGCGCAAGGTGTGGAACCTACACGCATATATACTGCTAGCGAAGTAGAAACTCCTATAGTGAACCCTATTAAGGGTAATTATAGACCTGTTGATAATGATATTCCACATAGAACTGATCATAATCCGAGAAATTTATATACCGATAACTCGATATTAAATAACACGATGGCCCAAGAAAGTTTTACGCGTCAAATGGCTAGAACCGAAGCCCGGCAAGCGGTAAAGGTGGGAGAGATCGTCAAGTTCAATGGAGATGAGATGAAATGGTTACCTTTTAATGAATATTACAAAGATAACATACAGAACTCTGTACTATCTAATGGAGAAAAACTTAGATACCTCATCGAGTGCTTGGAAGGATCTCCCAAGTTAATGGCGTTAAGGTTTATTGGACATCCAGACGGATTAAGACAAGTTTGGGATACACTAAACATCAGGTATGGTAATAGGAATAACATAGCTGGGTATTTGTATGCAAAGTTGGTAGCGCCCCGAAAGTTTATTAGCAGCGGGATTATAGAGTTTTCCGATGAAATTCAGGAGATCTGCAGACAATTAGATTGGCTAGGTAAGTCTCATGAGTATCAGAGTGCTATGGTTATTAGAGCAGTGGCTTCTACTTTACCGAAGGGTGGAGTAGGTACACGCTGGGATAAGAAAGTGTTATATATGATGGAACAACAACGACGAGACCCTACCATGGCTGATCTCATGTCATTCTTAGATGGAGAAATGAAATTACAGCTCCTAAGGCAGTCCAGAGAGAAGACATTGGAAAACAAGGTAAGTGAGAAACCCGTTTCTAGGAGAAGGGTAACACCAGTATGTTATACCGACGACGGTGAAAGCCAAACTTCTCAAGGAGAGGACAGCGGGAAAGACACTGACAGATCTTATTATGTCAATAAAATGCCTAAAGATCAGGTAAGTAAATCCGAGTCTCGACCCAATGGCAGAAGGGAACCGGTACAAAAAACCCTTCCTACGTCTCCTAAAAGAATTCAGGTGAGAAAGCCCGAGGAAAGAACAAGTGTGCACCACATAGCACAGGTTAAAGTAAGTAACATCAAGCCGAAATGTGTGCTGTGCGACGGGCCCCACCGTTTAAATGCGTGTGATAAATTCCTGAGGAAATCACTAAAGGATAGACGTGAAGTCATGTGGGATAAGCGGTTGTGTTATAATTGCCTCAGACGAGGACACCAACGGCGAACCTGTTACTCCGACGCAAGGTGTGCAAAGTGCGGCGCAAAACATCATATCTTGTTGCACACGGAATTCGAACGAAACAGCCCGAGTCAGGTAAGTGAGTCCGAACTACATGTCCAATTCAGTGATGTGAATGACACTGATCAATCTGAGATGGAAGGATTCTATACAGACGAGTTCTCCGACGAAAACGAATCCTGTTACTTAATAAACACCACCGCAGTGTATCGAGCACTCATGCATGAGAAAGACACAGACAGCGACCTTACCTTAACTACTTCCGATCAACAACCATCTTGGAAAGCGCCAACTTCCAATATAGGAATCCGAGAATTTCCTGTAGTCCAGTTACGGGTCCACGTACCTCAGAAGAGCTATATAGTGAACGCCCTCCTGGACTCCGGCAGCACGGGAACATTCATCGATAGGGAACTAGCCGAGGACATCTTTGCTGGATTGTTGTTTTATACTGCTATTTACTGTCAGTTCTTCATAATATGGTTGATGAATTATTATATTTGGAATAACGATAAATAACCCCGAAACCCAATATTCTTGATATACCGAAGGTAAGAGAGAAGGGTTACAGATAAACGATTGTGACTTATGTTAAAGTGGTTTGAAGTGAATCTAATGTTATTTGATAGACCCTACATGAGTCAGTCTGTGTTCCTTTTATATGTGACTAAAATCAGTGAAGATTGGCAGATTAGTGTGCAGTATTGTGCAGCATTGTGTATGAGTGAGTCTGTTAAAGAAGCAATTCCTAAAGAATGCGCCATATATGTGAATTATAATTAAGCCATATCGTTGTGAGTAGTTTAAGTCATAACTCTGTTTATATAGATAAAGCGCCACGTCCTAAAGGAACTGTTAATATTCCCGAAGGTGAATAATATTGTCAGAGATTATATAATACTGTCAGTCGAATAATACATTAGGCTTACATAGCAATAAAATTAAACCGTCGAACCCAATCTCCCGGGAATATCCAGCGGGTGAATGATCGCGCACAGATTGGTTTCGACTAGTGTAGTGAATCAAATACTTGTCATAGACTAAAAACCGATTTAATATCTAGAAGACATCTTAATTTGGTGGGTTAAACTGCCAAAGGTCTGAAAGCGCGAACAATAATCCTTAAACAATTTACTTAAAATATATTTTACTTACAGTAGAGAGATAACAGGTAAACGCGACCTGTTACAGAGGGCTTCCTGATATACCGTAGGTGTATGAGTAAGCCTTGCAATTAATATACGGTACCGTTCATTACATTTAAATATACGATAATATAATTATCTACAGTAAATGTGATGTATATTGATGAAGATCTTGCATTATCGTTTACTGACGATGGGATTTATGATTGTAGAAAAGTCAACTCATCTAGAATTATCGAAGAAGAAACAACAGACAATATATCATATACAAGAGTCAGACAACCCACTAACGTTCAGAAGGAATATTGTCTGCAATGGAGACGAAATAGTCTTTCTTACTGTGATATTCAAACAAAATCCAAACCAAAAGTAATAAAGAGATCATATTCACTAGCCATCTCACCACCAACATTCGTTGACATGGGAACTTCCTTAATAGACAGGAGGCATTCCTGGGTTCCTAACTACCAGTTCGGTATTCTTACCAGTGCGGTATTCCTACCAGTGCAGTATTCCTACCAGTGCGGTATTCTTACCAGTGCGGTATTCTTACCAGTGGTGCGGTATTCCTACCAGTGCGGTATTCTTACCAGTGCGGTATTCTTACCAGTGCGGTATTCCTACCAGTGCGGTATTCTTACCAGTGCGGTATTCCTACCAGTGCAGTATTCCTACCAGTGCGGTATTCCTACCAGTGCGGTATTCTTACCAGTGCGGTATTCCTACCAGTGCAGTATTCATGGATGAAGTTACGCGCCGCCATATATTCCTAATTTATGTACATGAGTGATCGCTTGGTAATTCAACAATAATTGTCTTGAACAAATAATTTTCCATTCAAATCGCTGGGCATCTCAACTCACCAACAACCAGCAATACCAACCAACATAAGTAATAATACAGACGATTTTATATGAAATAATTAACTAATGTACACTTCTGTGGCGATTGTGAAAGTCAGTCGCACATTTGACGACAGCCACAGTGCCACAATATAAAAAACAGAAATAATAAATGATTAAAAGGTATATTCTCGTAACTCGAGTAAGGTAAGCACGTATAAGGTACATTAAAATAGAACGAAGCAATAGAACGAAACACAATATTACAGTAATAAACTCAACTCACATACATAATTCAATATGTAACGTTCCTATACCATAGCCCGGAATATAGTGTCTTAATACACAGGGGCCGGATTACCCATTCATTATACCGGTATATTATATAATATAGTCGGTAATATTAGGAATAAATAGAGGTTGTATTTGTATAAGCTGTCATGGTATTTGAGCAACCCCACACACCCATTCCCTTAACAAATTCCCATAGTAATATTGTAATTTCGCACCCAAAGACGAGTTCCGTTGGTTCAGTGATACAAATGATTATTCTTTTTCAACCTTATGGTTTATTTCTTTGAGAAAGTGCTGAGACAATTGCGTTTGAAAGTTGCACGTCTACCCAACTGCGACAGGATATTTAATTAACAAACAATCTAGAAGACTACCGGCATATAATTAATACTAGAAAATCTTTATTCTAGAATAGAATGGTTGGCAAGTGGATACTGAATATCCTCGCGAAGATGCTGTTGCTACCTAAGCCATCAAACATGTAACTTCCCAACGTCCATATCTCAGATAGTTATAATTAAATTCAAATATTATTAAAGATTTGGAATCCTTGCAAAGTTACTTTTTGCATCAATACCAAAAAACAAGGTTGAAGTCTAACTGCAACCGCGGTGTAACTAAATGCTCGTAGCAAAAGATTGAAAACTAAAATAACAATTCTGGCTCACCCACTAAGTGGTAAGGAAGTGAAACTCTCTCTGTTTCAAGTTTAATGAAATATCATTAAGATTTGTAGAAAAATTGGGAAGGAGAGGGGGATGGGGTCACTGAATAATTACGACACTATATTGCGGGACGTGTTGTAAATATGCGGTTTGGAAACTTTGTATTACAAATCACAATTAGCTTTTCGGTTCAAATCTGTTATCTTACCATTTAGTTATAATTATCTTCCATAAAATTTCAGAGATAGGAACCGAATGACTTGGGATACTGAAGTCACCGAACTGCAAATTCCCAGTATTTATTACATAATTATTTGAGGCGGCCTATTTTCCGAATTTGGCCTGGAACTTAACTAGATCGGCTCGCAACCCTTTGCTAATAGTTCGTTCCTGTTCAACCTGTTTGTGCAACTGATCCGTACTCTCCGTGAGCTCCTCCTTGCAGACAGTCAGCTGATCGATCTGTTCCAACAACTCGAACTTCTCTTTCATCTCGCCCTGTCCCAAAATGAAACACAATTGTTTATTGCGTTTCTTCACACGTGCCACCTCCTTCTTGAGTTCCTCATTCTCACGTAACAAATCGTCAACCTCCAATCCTTTCTTATCGAGTTCATCCTTCAAATGTGTTTGTCTAATATTCTCAGCTATTTGCCTTTCATGGTCTTTCGCTAAGGAATCTAATCGTTTGGCGTCGCTAACAAAATCGCCTTTGTTGTTTAGTGATTTATTAGATGGAATATCGATATTATTATTATTTATATTTTCATTATTATTACAAGGTTTCAATCTAGAAGATTCGACAGATTCTTCATGCGAGTTGTCCTGTTGGAAGTCTTGTAGACTCATGGGTTTAGCACGAGACTTCCCCGCAACCACTGGTTTTCTTGTCTCTTCCAAGGAGCTCAGCCGTATCGCCTCTGTGAGCTCATCCTCGTACTGTCTATCTACGGTTTCCAGGTCTTTAGCGATCCATTCCTGCCATTGCGTGTCGCTCACAGCGGCTGGACTAGATTTCTTCCCGGATTTTGCCGTGGTTTTTGGGGCATTTCGAGGTATTTGTACCTCCGCTGCACGTTGTTTCGATTTGTTCTTGTTCTTTTTTTTCTTACCGTCTTCAGTAAATCCTTCCTCGGCGAGACTCCCTAGAATATCGAACGCAGAACTCGCAGGCAAGTTAGGGGAATTCCATTTACTAGCTTTTGCCATTATCAGATTATTGCAGTATTTGGTACCGGTATTATTCAGTATACTGGCTGACAGGTATAATAAGTAGGGCAGTTAGTCTGTTTAGTACTGTAGTAACAGAGTAAGTAATACAGTAATAGGCCTAAGTACTGAAGTAGAAGTACTGAAGGACCAGTTGCCAGTAGATAGGCCTACAGATAACAGGATAAATAAAATCAGCCAGAATAGGACAGTACCGGTACTGCACTGCAGTAGGACTGTACCCTACAGCGGAAGGATTGACTACCCAGACACTCAGACAGCCAGTCTGCAGTCTACCTGTTCAATAAATTCCTAACTCTCGTTTATTGTTTTGGTTCCTTTCAACTCGCCTCTGTAACCTGCTCCTTTACTAACCTGCCTGGTTTTGGAGGCACACTGGACCTAATAACCTAATGGCATGGCCCTAACGCCATGGACCTAATGCTACCAATCAGGACCTAATACCACGGGCCTAATGCTACCAGGACCTAACGCAACATAACCCAAATCATCCTCCATCATCCACACAATAAGCTGCCAAGGACTACTACTTCTATAGGGTGAGTGAGGGAGACTTCACTTTAGGGGAGACTTGATTTTTCTTAATAACTCAAATACTATTGCAAATTATTTGACAATACCACACAAAAATGTGTAAAATACATGTTGGCTACACCCGCGCAACAATGTTTTATTGCCTTTTGGTTATTTTTTGTTTTATTGTCAATAAACGTTTTCTGGGTTCAAAAGTAAATTTTTGCCCTTTACAAGGGAGACTTTGAACCCCAAAAGTTATAATCGCTCTAAAGAACAGATAAATAAATCGTTCAATGCCGTTTTAACTTTTTCACATTACATTTATGATTGCTATCATTATGTGAGAGTTTGAGAATTTCAACTCTTAAACTTTTTCAATTAAACCAATTATTCGAATTTTCGAAAAAGCGTCAAGTCTCCCTTAATGGGGGGAGACATGACACTAGGGTGGGAGACTTGAACCCCACCTCGCATACTTGTAAATTCGTTCAAAAATGCAGAAGATGTGTAATAATTACATGTTCAACATGTCTATTTTCTAGTTGAGCAAGAAAATTTCAAAAAATGCGATTGTTAAATTATTATCCAAAATTTTATACAAATTTAGGTGGTCGTTCACATGGTTCTCCCAACAAGAACTGAATAAATAATAGTTCATTAAAACCGCATTAAAATTTAACGCGGGAATGTACTATTTATTAATGAATATCTTGTATAATTTTCAATCCAGGCATATATTAATTGTTTTCCTGTAATTATATTGATGTGTGCCGCTTTCTGACGTAGCGGCATCTTGTTTAAGCTGTCAATCACCCAGTTGGCGGGCTACTAACTACACGTTCGTGGGGCCTTCGCGCAGCACGAGGCCTAGTTATTATATACAAATTAAAATTGAGCGACTGTATCACAAAATCAGGTTTTGAGAAATTTACCCACACCACCAATCAATCAAAGAAAGGGGGACAGTACGTGTTCACCCCTTTTAATCTCTCTCCCCCCCCCCCCCCACCCTTCCCAACCACCAATACATAACCGCGACATCTTCCACCCACGGAAGGGTAGCACGAACTTATTTCCAATCGCACGTTAAATATGCAAAGCCAGGTGGTTTATAGGAATATAATAAACGCAGTACTCGTTTTCATTATAAGCCTCTTTGCGTTCGTCCTGTTTTGTATTTAAATATATTTCTTAAACGCAGGCTAGGACGATCTTTATAATAATAATAACTAGGGATGCGATTAATATGTGAAGCCAGGTGGTTTATATAATAATTTAGTCAACGCAGTACTCGTCTTCATTATATGCCTCGTTGCGCTCGTCGCTTGTCCTGTTTTGTCATAAAATATTTTTCCTAAACGCAGACTGACGATCTTTGTACAGTTATAACTATACGAAGTTTCGAAACTGTGCGAGTAACTGTTGATACATCTATGTGGAGATGTGGGATATGTGGAGATGTGTGATACAACGCCAACGCATCTTATGCCGATGTAGTAATATGGGTATTGAAATAATATTAAATCAATGTACACTCTTAAAGCTGCAGCGAAAAAATGTAGCTAATTTCCTAGGTTACATATAAAATAATAATATTATTTTTAAGAACATTAATTTTACTACTTTGCAAAAATTCAATTAAAAAATAACCAGACATATACATTGTGGAATAAACTATTTCAGAAGCCTACAACAGCCATGCCATGGATTGTATTTATGTTATTATATCTGTTATTTAACTGAGATAGCAATAGTAGTAGTAGTCGAACGGTTATGCGGCCCGTCCAGCCTATAATAAACACAATTCAGTGATTGGGCTGGAATAGCAATACTGGTTGCCTCTATTACAATTCCTCTCAGGTTAGTCTACAGCCACAACTCCCAGCAGCTAGCTCCACACCAGCAGAGACTTGACCAATAATGGGAAGGATTAAATTTGTACTCAATAATTGTGAGGTTTAATTACGTTTAGATCAATTAAAGACACATTTATTAAAGCAAATCACTTAAACTAATTAAAAACTATAATAGAATGGCGTATGTGGATTATATCTGTATAATTTTTAAGTATAATTATTTAAATCTTATACTGTAAAACAATTAATTTCCTTTAAAAGGCAGGTTGAAAATGGCGTTTTCACCGCAATCAACTTAATTAACTAATTAACTGCTATTATCTTAGCTTCTCGAAGGCCACACGGAAATTCTACTTGGAAAATTTCTAAACTTTTGCCAAACAACATGTGTACCAAGTTTGGATAGATTTCATCAAAGATTGGCCGAGTTATTAACGTTTAAAATTGAACACGACAGAACGACAGGTTGATTAATGGTACCACTACGCTAAGGCTCACTCACTTCGTGGCTCGCCCCACATTGCAAAGAGGGAAGGAAGAGTTGGTTGGCTTGGTTTGGCTGGGTTTATCAAGGCCTCTCTCTCTCTCTTTCTCTCTCTCCCTGGCCACTCCATTGTATTCACATTCCATTCATAGCTTGGTCTGTGTAAGCGCCAATCAACTAGTTGGAGTGCTCTGGTGTAATGGTTCTCTACGTGGGTGTATCTTTAGGTAGACGTCAGCATTGAAGGCTTCAAGTCTCCCTCACACTCGGGCGCATGTCTCCCCACATGGGCTTTTTTTTATATTAATTTATATAATTTCACAACGGCTGCACCAAAACTGGAAAACAATATATGGCAGGATAGTGCAATAATTAGTCAACACATGCTGTGAATTACAATTAACATACAGTAAAATAAGGATGCGAATTTTCATTCGTTGTAAAGGGCAAAATTTACTTTTGAACTCAGAAAACGTTTATTGATAATAAAACAAAAAATAACCAAAAGGTAATAAAACATTGTTGCGCGGGTGTTGCCACATGTATTTTACACATTTTTGTGTGGTATTGTCAAATAATTTACAATAGTTTTTGAGTTAGTAAAAAAAATCAAGTCTCCCCTAAAGTCAAGTCTCCCCCACTCACCCTATCTTTAAGGTTGTTTTATGCAAGCGGCCCCTGTATTCATAGCTGATATTCATGTCTCTGTATAAGACAACTTCACTCTCTTTCTTCACTAAATTCCTTCCCTACTACTTTTATATTTTTCACTCAAATATTTCATTAACCACATACAAAAATGTCAGCAACTTTAGCGCTACAATAGTGAGTGTTGGTTTTGTGAAACATGCTAATTTGAATGTTCTGGATCCGATTTGTAACTGCTACGTTTTGTCTATCTCAATATGTATGATCTCCAAAATATAGTCCGAACATACACTACTATAAATCCCCCAGAAATATTTTTCAAAAACTATATTTTTTTGTTGAAATTTTCATAAAAGATGGCCTAGGTCCATTGCGCCAAACATATAGACAGAGAACTTCAACCCAGATGGTATTACTGATCTTTCTACATGATATATTTTACATATGAAAGCCTTAAAATGTATAAAATTTTTGAAAAAACCGACCTGCACAAAAACTGTCATATTTTTCGAACAAAATGGTTTGTGATACTTCCATAGGCAGAAGTAAAATATCACAGATCATTGTACAGTAATAAGAGTAGATTTGGGTAATGGTTTCCTTACTGAAAAAACAAATCGCTCTTTCCGTTCTCCTTATGACTTGTTTAAGATATTCAGTAGAGTAGGCCTATAAATACCCAAACGGTTTCATTCAAATACGATATAAATAATCTTGTACTCAACTCCCCAGTGTTGATTATTTTTGCGAAAACTTAGATGAAACATTAGAATCAAACTTATTCTGTAGAGTTTGGTACCTCCTACATATTGTTAAGCAATGAAGATTCATTAACAGGTTTCCACGGAAGCGCGCAAGTTATCTTCCACCAGGACAACTCTTCAGAATTTCTCTTCCGTAAACACTTTGTAATGGACGGGAGTTGGTTCCAAAATTTCTTGTTGGAATCCAAAATTTTATACAAATTTAGGTGGTCGTTCACATGGTTCTCCCAACAAGAACTGAATAAATAATAGTTCATTAAAACCGCATTAAAATTTAACGCGGGAATGTACTATTTATTAATGAATATCTTGTATAATTTTCAATCCAGGCATATATTAATTGTTTTCCTGTAATTCTATTGATGTGTGCCGCTTTCTGACGTAGCGGCATCTTGTTTAAGCTGTCAATCACCCAGTTGGCGGGCTACTAACTACATTGCAAAGAGGGAAGGAAGAGTTGGTTGGCTTGGTTTAGCTGGGTTTATCAAGGCCTCTCTCTCTCTCTTTCTCTCTCTCCCTGGCCACTCCATTGTATTCACATTCCATTCATAGCTTGGTCTGTGTAAGCGCCAATCAACTAGTTGGAGTGCTCTGGTGTAATGGTTCTCTACGTGGGTGTATCTCTAGGTAGACGTCAGCATTGAAGGCTTCAAGTCTCCCTCACACTCGGGCGCATGTCTCCCCACATGGGCTTTTTTTTATATTAATTTATATAATTTCACAACGGCTGCACCAAAACTGGAAAACAATATATGGCAGGTTAGTGCAATAATTAGTCAACACATGCTGTGAATTACAATTAACATACAGTAAAATAAGGATGCGAATTTTCATTCGTTGTAAAGGGCAAAATTTACTTTTGAACTCAGAAAACGTTTATTGATAATAAAACAAAAAATAACCAAAAGGTAATAAAACATTGTTGCGCGGGTGTTGCCACATGTATTTTACACATTTTTGTGTGGTATTGTCAAATAATTTACAATAGTTTTTGAGTTAGTAAAAAAAATCAAGTCTCCCCTAAAATCAAGTCTTCCTCACTCATCCTACCTTTAAGGTTGTTTTATGCAAGCGGCCCCTGTATTCATAGCTGATATTCATGTCTCTGTATAAGACAACTTCACTCTCTTTCTTCACTAAATTCCTTCCCTACTACTTTTATATTTTTCACTCAAATATTTCATTAACCACATACAAAAATGTCAGCAACTTTAGCGCTACAATAGTGAGTGTTGGTTTTGTAAAACATGCTAATTTGAATGTTCTGGATCCGATTTGTAACTGCTACGTTTTGTCTATCTCAATATGTATGATCCCCAAAATATAGTCCGAACATACACTACTATAAATCCCCCAGAAATATTTTTCAAAAACTATATTTTTTTGTTGAAATTTTCATAAAAGATGGCCTAGGTCCATTGCGCCGAACATATAGACAGAGAACTTCAACCCAGATGGTATTACTGATCTTTCTACATGATATATTTTACATATAAAAGCCTTAAAATGTATAAAATTTTTGAAAAAACCGACCTGCACAAAAAGTGTCATATTTTTCGAACAAAATGGTTTGTGATACTTCCATAGGCAGAAGTAAAATATCACAGATCATTGTACAGTAATAAGAGTAGATTTGGGTAATGGTTTCCTTACTGAAAAAACAAATCGCTCTTTCCGTTCTCCTTATGACTTGTTTAAGATATTCAGTAGAGTAGGCCTATAAATACCCAAACGGTTTCATTCAAATACGATACAAATAATCTTGTACTCAACTCCTCAGTGTTGATTATTTTTGCGAAAACTTAGATGAAACATTAGAATCAAACTTATTCTGTAGAGTTTGGTACCTCCTACATATTGTTAAGCAATGAAGATTAATTAACAGGTTTCCACGGAAGCGCGCAAGTTATCTTCCACCAGGACAACTCTTCAGAATTTCTCTTCCGTAAACACTTTGTAATGGACGGGAGTTGGTTCTAATCGGGTGTGGTTGATCCCGTCCTGTAGTCAGCTTCCTCAAGGCGGCGAGTTGCTGGCGGCCGATGTGATGGGGCTCAACGTATACAGTCCATACAATCACCTCAGCAAACGAATGAATTGGTAGACTTCCATTGTACCTATACAGTATAGTAGTGTGTAGGGGTGAATGAATGTGTTCAGATTATAACCATTGTGATGTACTGTACAATCGTACAGTAGGCCTACTTGGGGGGTTATGGTTGTAATGTAAAGCCCGGTTCACATCCAACGGTGCGTGAGCGGTAAAGTAGTCTGGCGGTATTGAAGCGGTAAGCCAGCGGTACAGTACCCGGAGCCCGTTCACACCCAACGGTACCGTTGCGGTAGCTGATTGTCTATCTGTCGACTGTGAATTCTACAGGAAATTACATTAATTGTTGTAACATATTGTTTAAATGGGCTGCGGTAAACCGCGTGGTTTAGCGCACAACTACCTGTTGGGTCGTTCACAGTCAGCGGTGTACTGTTCCGTTGGATGTGAACGGGCCTTAAGATAACATTGTAATTTTAAATGTAGTAGTCATACATTTATACAGTCTTGTGTGGGGGGGGGGGGGGGGGGGGGGGTAGTTATGGCTGTTACTGTAACACAGAAAACAAGGTCGGTTTACCTGTAATACTCAGGATCATGACTTTCCAGTAACGTATTGAGTTCCAAATTCTCAGAAAGTAGAACTTCAGAATTCTCTCCAAGAAGCTCATTAACGTGCCTGACGATTGGAGCAAACACTTCGTTATCTTCATCACTTTCCTGAGATAGGAAATCTAGTTATAGTATGGGGAAAACGAGGACATCATCTTCTTAGCTAATAATTAACTAAAAATAAATTACTTGCCTCGAGTAGAAAGCCCACGACCGCCATGCCGATTGGGTCCTTGAAAGCTTGCTCCCATGTTAGACCCTTCTGTTTGCATACGATGTGGATTTCTGCGACATATTTGTGGCCGTTGATGGCGTGTTCCGATCCATCATTACTCCCAACTCCCCAATGGAAATGGGCGTTGAAAGCCTGGTAGTCGCCAGGGAGACTGCCACCGATGATGTCGATGTACTGGCTCTCTTCTAAGATATCGACCTGAAAGCATTTTTTGGACGCTTGAATTACATTATGTACTGTATAGCCTGGGATTAAGGAACTAGGCCTACTGTAAATGGTAAAAATATATTAAGGATAAAATAAAAATTATAATAATAAATTTTACTTAAGTGTAGAATTAAAAAGTCATGTACAGTAGCTGCCACGCGTGACTGGAGGCAGCCATGTAGCCGCCAGGAGTGACTGGAGGCAGCCATGTAGCCGCCACGCGTAACTGGAGGCAGCCATGTAGCCGCCACGCGTGACTGGAGGCAGTCATGTAGCCGCCACGCGTGACTGGAGGCAGCCATGTAGCCGCCACGCGTGACGGGAGGCAGCCATGTAGCCGCCACGGGCGACTGGAAGCAGCCATGTAGCCGCCACGCGTGACGTGAGGCAGCCATGTAGCCGCCACGCGTGACTGGAGGCAGCCATGTAGCCGCCACGCGTGACTGGAGGCAGCCATGTAGCCGCCACGCGTCACGGGAGGCAGCCATGTAGCCGCCACACGTGACTGGAGGCAGATTTTACAAAATCAAAATTTAGAAATTATAATAATGGAATTATCGAGATTATAAGCGGGCTTTCTAGTGGTATATAACACTTATCTTCTACAGTATCACTTTCCTTTAAGGAAAGTGATCTTATCTTTTTCACTTTAAGAACTTATGAACTTATCACTTTAAGGGTTATCGATCGCTCATAATTTCTTCAAAACGAATTCAGACCACACCAGATATCCATTCATATTTCTGTCTGTCAGTCTGTTTGTCTGTCAAACATTAAGAAAGCAAACAAACTAGTTAAAATTCTCGCTACGGGTATTTTACAGGTTCGTGATCTCTTTTGCGATGTTAGGTTGCACATTTTACGAAATAGGCTGTTTGTCTGTCTGTCCATCTTTTTGTCAGACTGTCTGTCAAACATTAAAAAAGCATGCTAACTAACTAAAATTATGGCTAGAGAGGTTTTCCGGGTTTGTGATTTCATTTCTGATGTCAGTTTTCAAATTTCACGTAATCTAGACTGTCTGTCCGCCTGTCCGTCATTTTGCCAGTCTGTCTGTCATCATATATTTGGGAACAAAGGATTGCTTCTACGTGGTTTAAATCAAAATTTTCGGATACCTTGTAAAGTTTTGAGTCAGAAACTGTCATTCTAGACCATAGGCATAGGGTTTGCAAGGAAAAATAAACATATCCTAAAACTTGAAATGCGTTTATCTCAGAACGCCTTTTTTTATACTATACGTTTCTACGGAGCCCCTGAAGGGACATGAGAAAAAAAAAATTTCGCTAACACGTGCGAACGACTTAGTAAGTCTTTCGAACGACATACTAAGTCGTGCGAACGACATACTAAGTCGAGCGAACGACTTAACTAACTCGTGCGAACGACATACTAAGTCGTGCGAACGACATACTAAGTCGAGCGTACGACTTAACCTACTCGTGCGAACGACATACTAAGTCGCGACGCAAACGTTTCGTAGCGCGCCATTGCGATACTTCAGGATCGAGCATGCGGAGAATGTGACGCACATCTTCCTTTCGCACTCGCAGACCAGCTAATAAGTACTTGGTGTGTATCATGCGATACCCATGCAGGTGCCCTGATCCTTTAATTTCATTGGAAATGAAATTAATAACTTCTTCTGTATTAGTGTAAACATTTCTCCTGCCCAAATTCAGTCCACTCAATATTCTTTCAATTTGTCGGACGCTTAGGATAACTTCATTATTTAGTTTTAAAGCAGATGAAATCTGTCCGTATGTTTGGCCTAAGTTAAACAACTTATAATGTCGTTCGCACGACTTAGTATGTCGCTCGCAGCTCGCACGACTTAGTA
>JAUCBJ010004916.1:0-57167 GCA_032718475.1 Nemertoderma westbladi | reverse complement strand
TTTTATCCAAGGTTTAGACAGTTTGTTAAGGACAACCTAAAATTTCCCCTAGGTTTACACAGTTTGTTATGGACAACCCAAATTTTACCCAAGGTTTAGACAGTTTGTTAAGGACAACCCAAAATTTACCCTAGGTTTAGACAGTTTGTTAAGGACAACCCAAAATTTCCCCTAGGTTTAGACAGTTTGTTAAGGACAACCCAAATTTTACCCTAGGTTTAGACAGTTTGTTAAGGACAACTCAAATTTTCCCCAAGGTTTAGACAGTTTGTTAAGGACAACCCAAATTTTACCCAAGGTTTAGACAGTTTGTTAAGGACAACCCAAATTTTACCCAAGGTTTAGACAGTTTGTTAAGGACAACCCAAATTTTACCCAAGGTTTAGACAGTTTGTTAAGGACAACCCAAATTTTACCCAAGGTTTAGACAGTTTGTTAAGGACAACCCAAATTTTACCCAAGGTTTAGACAGTTTGTTAAGGACAACCCAAATTTTACCCTAGGTTTAGACAATTTCTTAAGGACAACCCAAATTTTACCCAAGGTTTAGACAGTTTGTTAAGGACCACCCAAATTTTACCCATGGTTTAGACAGTTTGTTAAGGACAACCCAAAATTTCCCCTAGGTTTAGACAGTTTGTTAAGGACAACCCAAATTTTACCCAAGGTTTAGACAGTTTGTTAAGGACAACCCAAATTTTATCCAAGGTTTAGACAGTTTGTTAAGGACCAACCCAAAATTTCCCCTAGGTTTAGACAGTTTGTTAAGGACAACCCAAAATTTCCCCTAGGTTTAGACAGTTTGTTAAGGACAACCCAAATTTTACCCAAGGTTTAGACAGTTTGTTAAGGACAACCCAAAATTTCCCCTAGGTTTACACAGTTTGTTATGGACAACCCAAATTTTACCCAAGGTTTAGAGAGTTTGTTAAGGACAACCCAAATTTTATCCAAGGTTTAGACAGTTTGTTAAGGACCAACCCAAAATTTCCCCTAGGTTTAGACAGTTTGTTAAGGACAACCCAAAATTTCCCCTAGGTTTAGACAGTTTGTTAAGGACAACCCAAATTTTACCCAAGGTTTAGACAGTTTGTTAAGGACAACCCAAAATTTCCCCTAGGTTTACACAGTTTGTTATGGACAACCCAAATTTTACCCAAGGTTTAGACAGTTTGTTAAGGACAACCCAAAATTTACCCTAGGTTTAGACAGTTTGTTAAGGACAACCCAAAATTTCCCCTAGGTTTAGACAGTTTATTAAGGACAACCCAAATTTTACCCAAGGTTTAGACAGTTTGTTAAGGACAACCCAAAATTTCCCCTAGGTTTAGACAGTTTGTTAAGGACAACCCAAATTTTACCAAAGGTTTAGACAGTTTGTTAAGGACAACTCAAATTTTACCCAAGGTTTAGACAGTATGTTAAGGACAACCCAAATTTTACCCAAGGTTTAGACAGTTTGTTAAGGACAACCCAAAATTTCCCCTAGGTTTAGACAGTTTGTTAAGGACAACCCAAATTTTACCAAAGGTTTAGACAGTTTGTTAAGGACAACTCAAATTTTCCCCAAGGTTTAGACAGTTTGTTAAGGACAACCCAAATTTTACCCAAGGTTTAGACAGTTTGTTATGGACAACCCAAATTTTACCCAAGGTTTAGACAGTTTGTTAAGGACAACCCAAAATTTGCCCTAGGTTTAGACAGTTTGTTAAGGACAACCCAAAATTTCCCCTAGGTTTAGACAGTTTGTTAAGGACAACCCAAATTTTACCAAAGGTTTAGACAGTTTGTTAAGGACAACTCAAATTTTCCCCAAGGTTTAGACAGTTTGCTAAGGACAACCCAAATTTTACCCAAGGTTTAGACAGTTTGTTAAGGATAACCCAAATTTTACCCAAGGTTTAGACAGTTTGTTAAGGACAACCCAAATTTTACCCAAGGTTTAGACAGTTTGTTAAGGACAACCCAAATTTTACCCAAGGTTTAGACAGTTTGTTAAGGACAACCCAAATTTTACCCTAGGTTTAGACAGTTTGTTAAGGACAACCCAAATTTTACCCAAGGTTTAGACAGTTTGTTAAGGACAACCCAAATTTTACCCAAGGTTTAGACAGTTTGTTAAGGACAACCCAAATTTTACCCTAGGTTTAGACAATTTGTTAAGAACAACCCAAATTTTACCCAAGGTTTAGACAGTTTGTTAAGGACAACCCAAATTTTACCCTAGGTTTAGACAATTTGTTAAGGACAACCCAAATTTTACCCAAGGTTTAGACAGTTTGTTAAGGACAACCCAAATTTTACCCAAGGTTTAGACAGTTTGTTAAGGACAACCCAAATTTTACCCTAGGTTTAGACAATTTGTTAAGGACAACCCAAATTTTCCCCAAGGTTTAAAAAGTTTGTTAAGGACAACCCAAATTTTACCCAAGGTTTAGACAGTTTGTTAAGGACAACCCAAATTTTACCCAAGGTTTAGACAGTTTGTTATGGACAACCCAAATTTTACCCTAGGTTTAGACAATTTGTTAAGGACAACCCAAATTTTCCCCAAGGTTTAAAAAGTTTGTTAAGGACAACCCA
The DNA here is from genome assembly GCA_032718475.1 of Nemertoderma westbladi. Classification (NCBI taxonomy): domain Eukaryota; kingdom Metazoa; phylum Xenacoelomorpha; order Nemertodermatida; family Nemertodermatidae; genus Nemertoderma; species Nemertoderma westbladi. Next base: position 54,584 of record JAUCBJ010004916.1, on the reverse strand, counting down.
AATTTTACCCTAGGTTTAGACAGTTTGTTAAGGACAACTCAAATTTTACCCAAGGTTTAGACAGTTTGTTAAGGACAACTCAAATTTTACCCTAGGTTTAGACAGTTTGTTAAGGACAACCCAAATTTTACCAAAGGTTTAGACAGTTTGTTAAAGACAACCCAAATTTTACCCAAGATTTAGACAGTTTGTTAAGGACAACCCAAATTTTACCCTAGGTTTAGACAGTTTGTTAAGGACAACTCAAATTTTACCCAAGGTTTAGACAGTTTGTTAAGGACAACCCAAATTTTACCCTAGGTTTAGACAATTTGTTAAGGACAACCCAAATTTTCCCCAAGGTTTAAAAAGTTTGTTAAGGACAACCCAAATTTTCCCCAAGGTTTAAAAAGTTTGTTAAGGACAACCCAAATTTTACCCTAGGTTTAGACAGTTTGTTAAGGACAACTCAAATTTTACCCAAGGTTTAGACAGTTTGTTAAGGACAACTCAAATTTTACCCTAGGTTTAGACAGTTTGTTAAGGACAACCCAAATTTTACCAAAGGTAAAGACAGTTTGTTAAAGACAACCCAAATTTTACCCAAGGTTTAGACAGTTTGTTAAGGACAACCCAAAGTTTACCCTAGGTTTAGACAGTTTGTTAAGGACAACTCAAATTTTACCCAAGGTTTAGACAGTTTGTTAAGGACAACCCAAATTTTACCCAAGGTTTAGACAGTTTGTTAAGGACAACCCAAATTTTACCCAAGGTTTAGACAGTTTGTTAAGGACAACCCAAATTGTACCCAAGGTTTAGACAGTTTGTTAAGGACAACCCAAATTTTACCCTAGGTTTAGACAGTTTGTTAAGGACAACCCAAAATTTCCCCTAGGTTTAGACAGTTTGTTAAGGACAACTCAAATTTTACCCAAGGTTTAGACAGTTTGTTAAAGACAACCCAAATTTTACCCAAGGTTTAGACAGTTTGTTAAAGACAACCCAAATTTTACCCAAGGTTTAGACAATTTGTTAAGGACAACCCAAATTTTCCCCAAGGTTTAAAAAGTTTGTTAAGGACAACCCAAATTTTACCCAAGGTTTAGACAGTTTGTTAAAGACAACCCAAATTTTACCGTAGGTTTAGACAGTTTGTTAAAGACAACCCAAATTTTACCCAAGGTTTAGAGAATTTGTTAAGGACAACCCAAATTTTCCCCAAGGTTTAAAAAGTTTGTTAAGGACAACCCAAATTTTACCCAAGGTTTAGACAGTTTGTTAAGGACAACCCAAATTTTACCCAAGGTTTAGACAGTTTGTTAAGGACAACCCAAATTTTACCCAAGGTTTAGACAGTTTGTTAAGGACAACCCAAATTGTACCCAAGGTTTAGACAGTTTGTTAAGGACAACCCAAATTTTACCCTAGGTTTAGACAGTTTGTTAAGGACAACTCAAATTTTACCCAAGGTTTAGACAATTTGTTAAAGACAACCCAAATTTTACCCAAGGTTTAGACAGTTTGTTAAGGACAACCCAAATTTTACCCTAGGTTTAGACAGTTTGTTAAGGACAACTCAAATTTTACCCAAGGTTTAGACAGTTTGTTAAGGACAACCCAAATTTTACCCAAGGTTTAGACAGTTTGTTAAGGACAACCCAAATTTTACCCAAGGTTTAGACAGTTTGTTAAGGACAACCCAAATTTTACCCAAGGTTTAGACAGTTTGTTAAGGACAACCCAAATTTTACCCTAGGTTTAGACAGTTTGTTAAGGACAACTCAAATTTTACCCAAGGTTTAGACAGTTTGTTAAAGACAACCCAAATTTTACCCAAGGTTTAGACAGTTTGTTAAGGACAACCCAAATTTTACCCTAGGTTTAGACAGTTTGTTAAGGACAACTCAAATTTTACCCAAGGTTTAGACAGTTTGTTAAGGACAAACCAAAATTTCCCCTAGGTTTAGACAGTTTGTTAAGGACAACCCAAATTTTACCCAAGGTTTAGACAGTTTGTTATGGACAACCCAAATTTTACCCAAGGTTTAGACAGTTTGTTAAGGACAACCCAAATTTTACCCTAGGTTTAGACAGTTTGTTATGGAAAACCCAAATTTTACCCAAGGTTTAGACAGTTTGTTAAGGACAACCCAAATTTTACCAAGGTTTAGACAGTTTGTTAAGGACAACCCAAATTTTACCCAAGGTTTAGACAGTTTGTTATGGACAACCCAAATTTTACCCAAGGTTTAGACAGTTTGTTAAGGACAACCCAAATTTTACCCAAGGTTTAGACAGTTTGTTAAGGACAACCCAAATTTTACCCAAGGTTTAGACAGTTTGTTAAGGACAACCCAAATTTTACCCAAGGTTTAGACAGTTTGTTATGGACAACCCAAATTTTACCCAAGGTTTAGACAGTTTGTTAAGGACAACCCAAATTTTACCCAAGGTTTAGACAGTTTGTTATGGACAACCCAAATTTTACCCAAGGTTTAGACAGTTTGTTAAGGACAACTCAAATTTTACCAAAGGTTTAGACAGTTTGTTATGGACAACTCAAATTTTACCAAAGGTTTAGACAGTTTGTTAAGGACAACTCAAATTTTACCAAAGGTTTAGACAGTTTGTTAAGGACAACTCAAATTTTACCAAAGGTTTAGACAGTTTGTTAAGGACAATCGAAATTTTACCCAAGGTTTAGACAGTTTGTTAAGGACAACCCAAATTGTACCCAAGGTTTAGACAGTTTGTTAAGGACAACCCAAATTTTACCCAAGGTTTAGACAGTTTGTTATGGACAACCCAAATTTTAACCAAGGTTTAGACAGTTTGTTAAGGACAACTCAAATTTTACCAAAGGTTTAGACAGTTTGTTAAGGACAACCCAAATTTTACCCAAGGTTTAGACAGTTTGTTAAGGACAACTCAAATTTTACCAAAGGTTTAGACAGTTTGTTATGGACAACTCAAATTTTACCAAAGGTTTAGACAGTTTGTTAAGGACAACTCAAATTTTATCAAAGGTTTAGACAGTTTGTTAAGGACAACTCAAATTTTACCAAAGGTTTAGACAGTTTGTTATGGACAACCCAAATTTTACCCAAGGTTTAGACAGTTTGTTAAGGACAACCCAAATTTTACCCAAGGTTTAGACAGTTTGTTAAGGACAACCCAAATTTTACCCAAGGTTTAGACAGTTTGTTAAGGACAACTCAAATTTTACCAAAGGTTTAGACAGTTTGTTAAGGACAACCCAAATTTTACCCAAGGTTTAGACAGTTTGTTAAGGACAACCCAAATTTTACCCAAGGTTTAGACAGTTTGTTAAGGACAACCCAAATTTTACCCAAGGTTTAGACAGTTTGTTAAGGACAACCCAAATTTTACCCAAGGTTTAGACAGTTTGTTATGGACAACCCAAATTTTACCCAAGGTTTAGACAGTTTGTTAAGGACAACCCAAATTTTACCCAAGGTTTAGACAGTTTGTTAAGGACAACCCAAATTTTACCCAAGGTTTAGACAGTTTGTTAAGGACAACCCAAATTTTACCCAAGGTTTAGACAGTTTGTTAAGGACAACCCAAATTTTACCCAAGGTTTAGACAGTTTGTTATGGACAACCCAAATTTTACCCAAGGTTTAGACAGTTTGTTAAGGACAACCCAAATTTTACCCAAGGTTTAGACAGTTTGTTAAGGACAACCCAAATTTTACCCAAGGTTTAGACAGTTTGTTAAGGACAACCCAAATTTTACCCAAGGTTTAGACAGTTTGTTATGGACAACCCAAATTTTACCCAAGGTTTAGACAGTTTGTTAAGGACAACCCAAATTGTACCCAAGGTTTAGACAGTTTGTTAAGGACAACAACCCAAATTTTACCCTAGGTTTAGACAGTTTGTTAAGGACAACCCAAAATTTCCCCTAGGTTTAGACAGTTTGTTAAGGACAACTCAAATTTTACCCAAGGTTTAGACAGTTTGTTAAAGACAACCCAAATTTTACCCAAGGTTTAGACAGTTTGTTAAAGACAACCCAAATTTTACCCAAGGTTTAGACAATTTGTTAAGGACAACCCAAATTTTCCCCAAGGTTTAAAAAGTTTGTTAAGGACAACCCAAATTTTACCCAAGGTTTAGACAGTTTGTTAAAGACAACCCAAATTTTACCGTAGGTTTAGACAGTTTGTTAAAGACAACCCAAATTTTACCCAAGGTTTAGAGAATTTGTTAAGGACAACCCAAATTTTCCCCAAGGTTTAAAAAGTTTGTTAAGGACAACCCAAATTTTACCCAAGGTTTAGACAGTTTGTTAAGGACAACCCAAATTTTACCCAAGGTTTAGACAGTTTGTTAAGGACAACCCAAATTTTACCCAAGGTTTAGACAGTTTGTTAAGGACAACCCAAATTTTACCCAAGGTTTAGACAGTTTGTTAAGGACAACCCAAATTTTACCCTAGGTTTAGACAGTTTGTTAAGGACAACTCAAATTTTACCCAAGGTTTAGACAGTTTGTTAAAGACAACCCAAATTTTACCCAAGGTTTAGACAGTTTGTTAAGGACAACCCAAATTTTACCCAAGGTTTAGACAGTTTGTTAAGGACAACCCAAATTTTACCCAAGGTTTAGACAGTTTGTTAAGGACAACCCAAATTTTACCCAAGGTTTAGACAGTTTGTTAAGGACAACCCAAATTTTACCCTAGGTTTAGACAGTTTGTTAAGGACAACTCAAATTTTACCCAAGGTTTAGACAGTTTGTTAAAGACAACCCAAATTTTACCCAAGGTTTAGACAGTTTGTTAAGGACAACCCAAATTTTACCCTAGGTTTAGACAGTTTGTTAAGGACAACTCAAATTTTACCCAAGGTTTAAAAGACAACCCAAATTTTACCCAAGGTTTAGACAGTTTGTTAAGGACAACCCAAATTTTACCCTAGGTTTAGACAGTTTGTTAAGGACAACTCAAATTTTACCCAAGGTTTAGACAGTTTGTTAAGGACAACCCAAAATTTCCCCTAGGTTTAGACAGTTTGTTAAGGACAACCCAAATTTTACCCAAGGTTTAGACAGTTTGTTATGGACAACCCAAATTTTACCCAAGGTTTAGACAGTTTGTTAAGGACAACCCAAATTTTACCCTAGGTTTAGACAGTTTGTTATGGAAAACCCAAATTTTACCCAAGGTTTAGACAGTTTGTTAAGGACAACCCAAATTTTACCAAGGTTTAGACAGTTTGTTAAGGACAACCCAAATTTTACCCAAGGTTTAGACAGTTTGTTATGGACAACCCAAATTTTACCCAAGGTTTAGACAGTTTGTTAAGGACAACCCAAATTTTACCCAAGGTTTAGACAGTTTGTTAAGGACAACCCAAATTTTACCCAAGGTTTAGACAGTTTGTTAAGGACAACCCAAATTTTACCCAAGGTTTAGACAGTTTGTTATGGACAACCCAAATTTTACCCAAGGTTTAGACAGTTTGTTAAGGACAACCCAAATTTTACCCAAGGTTTAGACAGTTTGTTATGGACAACCCAAATTTTACCCAAGGTTTAGACAGTTTGTTAAGGACAACTCAAATTTTACCAAAGGTTTAGACAGTTTGTTATGGACAACTCAAATTTTACCAAAGGTTTAGACAGTTTGTTAAGGACAACTCAAATTTTACCAAAGGTTTAGACAGTTTGTTAAGGACAACTCAAATTTTACCAAAGGTTTAGACAGTTTGTTAAGGACAACCCAAATTTTACCCAAGGTTTAGACAGTTTGTTAAGGACAACCCAAATTTTACCCAAGGTTTAGACAGTTTGTTAAGGACAACCCAAATTTTACCCAAGGTTTAGACAGTTTGTTATGGACAACCCAAATTTTAACCAAGGTTTAGACAGTTTGTTAAGGACAACTCAAATTTTACCAAAGGTTTAGACAGTTTGTTAAGGACAACCCAAATTTTACCCAAGGTTTAGACAGTTTGTTAAGGACAACTCAAATTTTACCAAAGGTTTAGACAGTTTGTTATGGACAACTCAAATTTTACCAAAGGTTTAGACAGTTTGTTAAGGACAACTCAAATTTTATCAAAGGTTTAGACAGTTTGTTAAGGACAACTCAAATTTTACCAAAGGTTTAGACAGTTTGTTATGGACAACCCAAATTTTACCCAAGGTTTAGACAGTTTGTTAAGGACAACCCAAATTTTACCCAAGGTTTAGACAGTTTGTTAAGGACAACCCAAATTTTACCCAAGGTTTAGACAGTTTGTTAAGGACAACTCAAATTTTACCAAAGGTTTAGACAGTTTGTTAAGGACAACCCAAATTTTACCCAAGGTTTAGACAGTTTGTTAAGGACAACCCAAATTTTACCCAAGGTTTAGACAGTTTGTTAAGGACAACCCAAATTTTACCCAAGGTTTTTTAGACAGTTTGTTAAGGACAACCCAAATTTTACCCAAGGTTTAGACAGTTTGTTATGGACAACCCAAATTTTACCCAAGGTTTAGACAGTTTGTTAAGGACAACCCAAATTTTACCCAAGGTTTAGACAGTTTGTTAAGGACAACCCAAATTTTACCCTAGGTTTAGACAGTTTGTTAAGGACAACTCAAATTTTACCCAAGGTTTAGACAGTTTGTTAAAGACAACCCAAATTTTACCCAAGGTTTAGACAGTTTGTTAAGGACAACCCAAATTTTACCCTAGGTTTAGACAGTTTGTTAAGGACAACTCAAATTTTACCCAAGGTTTAAAAGACAACCCAAATTTTACCCAAGGTTTAGACAGTTTGTTAAGGACAACCCAAATTTTACCCTAGGTTTAGACAGTTTGTTAAGGACAACTCAAATTTTACCCAAGGTTTAGACAGTTTGTTAAGGACAACCCAAAATTTCCCCTAGGTTTAGACAGTTTGTTAAGGACAACCCAAATTTTACCCAAGGTTTAGACAGTTTGTTATGGACAACCCAAATTTTACCCAAGGTTTAGACAGTTTGTTAAGGACAACCCAAATTTTACCCTAGGTTTAGACAGTTTGTTATGGAAAACCCAAATTTTACCCAAGGTTTAGACAGTTTGTTAAGGACAACCCAAATTTTACCAAGGTTTAGACAGTTTGTTAAGGACAACCCAAATTTTACCCAAGGTTTAGACAGTTTGTTATGGACAACCCAAATTTTACCCAAGGTTTAGACAGTTTGTTAAGGACAACCCAAATTTTACCCAAGGTTTAGACAGTTTGTTAAGGACAACCCAAATTTTACCCAAGGTTTAGACAGTTTGTTAAGGACAACCCAAATTTTACCCAAGGTTTAGACAGTTTGTTATGGACAACCCAAATTTTACCCAAGGTTTAGACAGTTTGTTAAGGACAACCCAAATTTTACCCAAGGTTTAGACAGTTTGTTATGGACAACCCAAATTTTACCCAAGGTTTAGACAGTTTGTTAAGGACAACTCAAATTTTACCAAAGGTTTAGACAGTTTGTTATGGACAACTCAAATTTTACCAAAGGTTTAGACAGTTTGTTAAGGACAACTCAAATTTTACCAAAGGTTTAGACAGTTTGTTAAGGACAACTCAAATTTTACCAAAGGTTTAGACAGTTTGTTAAGGACAACCCAAATTTTACCAAAGGTTTAGACAGTTTGTTAAGGACAACCCAAAATTTCCCCTAGGTTTAGACAGTTTGTTAAGGACAACCCAAATTTTACCCAAGGTTTAGACAGTTTGTTAAGGACAACCCAAATTTTACCCAAGGTTTAGACAGTTTGTTATGGACAACCCAAATTTTAACCAAGGTTTAGACAGTTTGTTAAGGACAACTCAAATTTTACCAAAGGTTTAGACAGTTTGTTAAGGACAACCCAAATTTTACCCAAGGTTTAGACAGTTTGTTAAGGACAACTCAAATTTTACCAAAGGTTTAGACAGTTTGTTATGGACAACTCAAATTTTACCAAAGGTTTAGACAGTTTGTTAAGGACAACTCAAATTTTATCAAAGGTTTAGACAGTTTGTTAAGGACAACTCAAATTTTACCCAAGGTTTAGACAGTTTGTTAAGGACAACTCAAATTTTACCCAAGGTTTAGACAGTTTGTTAAGGACAACCCAAATTTTACCCAAGGTTTAGACAGTTTGTTAAGGACAACCCAAATTTTACCCAAGGTTTAGACAGTTTGTTAAGGACAACCCAAATTTTACCCAAGGTTTAGACAGTTTGTTAAGGACAACCCAAATTTTACCCAAGGTTTAGACAGTTTGTTATGGACAACCCAAATTTTAACCAAGGTTTAGACAGTTTGTTAAGGACAACTCAAATTTTATCAAAGGTTTAGACAGTTTGTTAAGGACAACTCAAATTTTACCCAAGGTTTAGACAGTTTGTTAAGGACAACTCAAATTTTACCCAAGGTTTAGACAGTTTGTTAAGGACAACCCAAATTTTACCCAAGGTTTAGACAGTTTGTTAAGGACAACCCAAATTTTACCCAAGGTTTAGACAGTTTGTTAAGGACAACCCAAATTTTACCCAAGGTTTAGACAGTTTGTTATGGACAACCCAAAATTTCCCCTAGGTTTAGACAGTTTGTTAAGGACAACCCAAATTTTACCCAAGGTTTAGACAGTTTGTTAAGGACAACCCAAATTTTACCCAAGGTTTAGACAGTTTGTTATGGACAACCCAAATTTTAACCAAGGTTTAGACAGTTTGTTAAGGACAACTCAAATTTTACCAAAGGTTTAGACAGTTTGTTAAGGACAACCCAAATTTTACCCAAGGTTTAGACAGTTTGTTAAGGACAACTCAAATTTTACCAAAGGTTTAGACAGTTTGTTATGGACAACCCAAATTTTAACCAAGGTTTAGACAGTTTGTTAAGGACAACTCAAATTTTACCAAAGGTTTAGACAGTTTGTTAAGGACAACCCAAATTTTACCCAAGGTTTAGACAGTTTGTTAAGGACAACTCAAATTTTACCAAAGGTTTAGACAGTTTGTTATGGACAACTCAAATTTTACCAAAGGTTTAGACAGTTTGTTAAGGACAACTCAAATTTTATCAAAGGTTTAGACAGTTTGTTAAGGACAACTCAAATTTTACCAAAGGTTTAGACAGTTTGTTATGGACAACCCAAATTTTACCCAAGGTTTAGACAGTTTGTTAAGGACAACCCAAATTTTACCCAAGGTTTAGACAGTTTGTTAAGGACAACCCAAATTTTACCCAAGGTTTAGACAGTTTGTTAAGGACAACTCAAATTTTACCAAAGGTTTAGACAGTTTGTTAAGGACAACCCAAATTTTACCCAAGGTTTAGACAGTTTGTTAAGGACAACCCAAATTTTACCCAAGGTTTAGACAGTTTGTTAAGGACAACCCAAATTTTACCCAAGGTTTAGACAGTTTGTTAAGGACAACCCAAATTTTACCCAAGGTTTAGACAGTTTGTTATGGACAACCCAAATTTTACCCAAGGTTTAGACAGTTTGTTAAGGACAACCCAAATTTTACCCAAGGTTTAGACAGTTTGTTAAGGACAACCCAAATTTTACCCAAGGTTTAGACAGTTTAAGGACAACCCAAATTTTACCCAAGGTTTAGACAGTTTGTTAAGGACAACCCAAATTTTACCCAAGGTTTAGACAGTTTGTTATGGACAACCCAAATTTTAACCAAGGTTTAGACAGTTTGTTAAGGACAACTCAAATTTTACCAAAGGTTTAGACAGTTTGTTAAGGACAACCCAAATTTTACCCAAGGTTTAGACAGTTTGTTAAGGACAACTCAAATTTTACCAAAGGTTTAGACAGTTTGTTATGGACAACTCAAATTTTACCAAAGGTTTAGACAGTTTGTTAAGGACAACTCAAATTTTATCAAAGGTTTAGACAGTTTGTTAAGGACAACTCAAATTTTACCAAAGGTTTAGACAGTTTGTTATGGACAACCCAAATTTTACCCAAGGTTTAGACAGTTTGTTAAGGACAACCCAAAATTTCCCCCAGGTTTAGACAGTTTAAGGACAACCCAAATTTTACCCAAGGTTTAGACAGTTTGTTAAGGACAACTCAAATTTTACCAAAGGTTTAGACAGTTTGTTATGGACAACCCAAATTTTACCCAAGGTTTAGACAGTTTGTTAAGGACAACCCAAATTTTACCCAAGGTTTAGACAGTTTGTTAAGGACAACCCAAATTTTACCCAAGGTTTAGACAGTTTGTTAAGGACAACCCAAATTTTACCCAAGGTTTAGACAGTTTGTTATGGACAACCCAAATTTTACCCAAGGTTTAGACAGTTTGTTAAGGACAACCCAAATTTTACCCAAGGTTTAGACAGTTTGTTAAGGACAACCCAAATTTTACCCAAGGTTTAGACAGTTTAAGGACAACCCAAATTTTACCCAAGGTTTAGACAGTTTGTTAAGGACAACCCAAATTTTACCCAAGGTTTAGACAGTTTGTTATGGACAACCCAAATTTTACCCAAGGTTTAGACAGTTTGTTAAGGACAACCCAAATTTTACCCAAGGTTTAGACAGTTTGTTAAGGACAACCCAAATTTTACCCAAGGTTTAGACAGTTTGTTAAGGACAACCCAAATTTTACCCAAGGTTTAGACAGTTTGTTATGGACAACCCAAATTTTACCCAAGGTTTAGACAGTTTGTTAAGGACAACCCAAATTTTACCCAAGGTTTAGACAGTTTGTTATGGACAACCCAAATTTTACCCAAGGTTTAGACAGTTTGTTAAGGACAACCCAAATTTTACCCAAGGTTTAGACAGTTTGTTAAGGACAACCCAAAATTTCCCCCAGGTTTAGACAGTTTAAGGACAACCCAAATTTTACCCAAGGTTTAGACAGTTTGTTATGGACAACCCAAATTTTACCAAAGGTTTAGACAGTTTGTTATGGACAACCCAAATTTTACCCAAGGTTTAGACAGTTTGTTAAGGACAACCCAAATTTTACCCAAGGTTTAGACAGTTTGTTAAGGACAACCCAAATTTTACCCAAGGTTTAGACAGTTTGTTAAGGACAACCCAAATTTTACCCAAGGTTAAGACAGTTTGTTAAGGACAACCCAAATTTTACCCAAGGTTTAGACAGTTTGTTAAGGACAACCCAAATTTTACCCAAGGTTTAGACAGTTTGTTAAGGACAACCCAAATTTTACCCAAGGTTTAGACAGTTTGTTATGGACAACCCAAATTTTACCCAAGGTTTAGACAGTTTGTTAAGGACAACCCAAATTTTACCCAAGGTTTAGACAGTTTGTTATAAGGACAACCCAAATTTTACCCAAGGTTTAGACAGTTTGTTAAGGACAACCCAAATTTTACCCAAGGTTTAGACAGTTTGTTAAGGACAACCCAAATTTTACCCAAGGTTTAGACAGTTTGTTATGGACAACCCAAATTTTACCCAAGGTTTAGACAGTTTGTTAAGGACAACCCAAATTTTTCCCAAGGTTTAGACAGTTTGTTAAGGACAACCCAAATTTTACCCAAGGTTTAGACAGTTTGTTAAGGACAACCCAAATTTTACCCAAGGTTTAGACAGTTTGTTATGGACAACCCAAATTTTACCCAAGGTTTAGACAGTTTGTTAAGGACAACCCAAATTTTACCTAAGGTTTAGACAGTTTGTTAAGGACAACCCAAATTTTACCCAAGGTTTAGACAGTTTGTTATGGACAACCCAAATTTTACCCAAGGTTTAGACAGTTTGTTAAGGACAACCCAAATTTTACCTAAGGTTTAGACAGTTTGTTAAGGACAACCCAAATTTTACCCAAGGTTTAGACAGTTTGTTATGGACAACCCAAATTTTACCCAAGGTTTAGACAGTTTGTTAAGGACAACCCAAATTTTACCCAAGGTTTAGACAGTTTGTTAAGGACAACCCAAAATTTCCCCTAGGTTTAGACAGTTTAAGGACAACCCAAATTTTACCCAAGGTTTAGACAGTTTGTTATGGACAACCCAAATTTTACCCAAGGTTTAGACAGTTTGTTAAGGACAACCCAAATTTTACCCAAGGTTTAGACAGTTTGTTAAGGACAACCCAAATTTTACCCAAGGTTTAGACAGTTTGTTAAGGACAACCCAAATTTTACCCAAGGTTTAGACAGTTTGTTAAGGACAACCCAAATTTTACCCAAGGTTTAGACAGTTTGTTAAGGACAACCCAAATTTTACCCAAGGTTTAGACAGTTTGTTAAGGACAACCCAAATTTTACCCAAGGTTTAGACAGTTTGTTAAGGACAACCCAAATTTTACCCAAGGTTTAGACAGTTTGTTAAGGACAACCCAAATTTTACCCAAGGTTTAGACAGTTTGTTAGGACAACCCAAATTTTACCCAAGGTTTAGACAGTTTGTTAAGGACAACCCAAATTTTACCCAAGGTTTAGACAGTTTGTTAAGGACAACCCAAATTTTACCCAAGGTCTTAGAAATTATTTCTTATAATTTTTTGGGCCGCCCAAACTTTCCCGGTGTTAGTTCCTACAGTTTGTGACTTACCAGATCGTCCGTTTCACTGCCGCAAAGTATTCCAGGAGTAGTTGAATCTACAGACACCGAAGTGGAGCGAGCCCTAGTCGGGGAAATACGGCGCGATGGTCTGCTGGTTGGTGAGTGTCTACTAGGTGGCGAGTGGTGTCTATTAGGTGAGTGTCTACTGTTTGGTGAGTGTCTACTGTTTGGTGAGTGTCTACTGTTTGGTGAATGTCTACTATTTGGCGACTCATGTTTTGGAGGTACCCAGCGTAAAGCGCTCGCTTCAATATGTAAAGGCGGTTTACGTTCACGTTTGGTTTGATATTCTGCAACTGCCTCCTTATTAACACGAATGACAAACCTAAAAAAAACAATCAATATTTAAAAAGAACTTTACATAAATAATCAAAGGCTTGACGACGTACAATTGAGTTCAATGCCTTAATAGTTGACAACATATTATTTATTTAGTATAATTTTTTTAATTATTTTCTCAGCTGTTAATCATTATTAATTTACTATGTATAAATAATTCCATATTAGTAAGCAGAGCACTTTATTTATGTGCGAGCCAGATAGAAAGAGGAATGAATCCTCTGATAAAGATTAATCCACTACGGCTATTCCACTGTGACAGTCCACAGTCATCACTATAGCAACGGTACCAACAATAATATTGAGAATTGGCACGTCATCCAACTATCAGACTGATACCGGTACTGTATCAGATCAGTAGTTATGCCTACCGGTAAGCGGTAACCATGTTTACTATTGCCGCTGCGCTGGTGCGTTACTACGGTTCCATACTATCGGTCTCATATGCTAGAACTCCCGGCCATATTTTTCGGATATTTAGGAGTCCACACCATACTTTGCCACCCCGTACCAAGAACCATGTGGTATGCTACAATGCCAGGGGATATATTATTGTATTACCAAATTGTAGTATAATGCTTTATTTTTCGGCTTCTAAAAAATGCCCAACCCCCAACAATCCATACATTCGTAGAATAACAGAATAAAGTCAAATGATTGTAAGTGATTCCTGACAACCTAAATTGTCGGTAGTTTAGAAATTATTATAATTTGTAATCGGCCAAAGCCAACCGTATCATCAGGTAGAGTAGACTCAAAAAACTTAATTAATTACGGTCGACGATATAATCTTATGAATAAATGGCTGGTGAGATGACGTCATATCCGACAAATTACCAACCACTTTCCTCTCTCGTACGCGAAGGAGAAACCCAGAAACTCTTAATGGAAGAGAAAATACGATCGGAACAGCACAAACTCAACTACCAGTCGCTGAAAGCGGAGCACCAGCGACTGTCGGACAGTTACCGACAGTTAACCGACGAAATACAGGCCTCTCGGGAGGAGCGAATCGCGTCGGACGAGAAATACAACCATCTGTTGGGTAAACTGCAAGCCGAGGTGACAGAGAGAAGTCGGGAGGTCGACGACCTGCGGAAGTGGGTGGTCAGTCCGCAGAAACTCGACGCGATGAAAGCGAAACTGCAGGAGGAGGTTGAAACGCCGTTCCGAGAACGATTAAAGATAATGGAGACTGAGTTGGAGGAATACCGGAAGGAGAGCGGAAAAGTCAAGTACGAGAACGCGATATTGTCGACGCGATCGGAACAGGAACGTGCAGAACACTCGAGATTCATCGAGGAACTTATGGAGAAACACGAGACTGAGTTGGAGGCGACGCGATCCTCTGAGGCGGAAACGGTGGCGGAGTTGGGAGCGGCGGCGCAACGGGATGGCAATCGGCTCGCGCACGTCCGTCGAGAGAACCTGGAGTTGCACCAACGGGCGCGCGGGTTGGCGGGCGAGTTGGAGGCGATGGAGGCGCGACGGGAGGCGACCGTGGTCGAAGCAACTCATCGGCAACGCGAACTGGAGCAACGACTAGCGGAGAACAACGGGACCGCTCGGTTGTTACGCGCGGAGAAGGATAGTCTCGAGAAGCGGCTCGACCACGCTGCCAGGCAACTAGACGCGGTTGTCAAGGATGCGGGAGAAGTTAAGGATCGAGTTGGGGAGTCGGAGAGGAGCGTTGCGGCGTGGAAAAGCAGAGCGGAGGAGGCGGAAGAGAAACTGAGAAGGGCGGAGGGTAGGATGAGGGTGGAAGCGGGGAAACTGCGTGCTGATTGGGGGCGACAACGGGATAAACTTAATGGGGAGTTGGAGGAGGAGAAGATGAGAAGAGAGGGAATGGTAGAGGAGGTTGATAGGCTAAACGAGGCAGTTCGGGAGAGCGGGAAGGTGTTGGTGGGGCGGGTGGAGGCTGTGAGGGAAGATGAGTGGAGGAAACAGGCGGCATTGGTAACAGAGAAGGTTAGTGGTACACATACTGAGTATAGTAAGAGAGCGGCCCACTCTGTTAGAGAGTGGTCCACATACTGTGAGAGAGTGGCCGACATACTGTGAGACTGGCCCACATACTGTGAGAGAGTGGCCCACATACTGTGAGAGGGTGCCCACATACTGTGCGAGAGTGCCCACTATGTGAGAGAGTGGCCCACTATGTGAGAGAGTGGCCCACATACTATGAGAGAGTGGCTCACAGACCGGTACTGTGAGAGAGTGGCCCATATACTGTGATATAGTGGCCCATATATTGCGAATGAGTGGTCCACATACTGTGGAAGAGTGGTCCACATACTGTGGAAGAGTGGTCCACATACTGTGAAACAGTGGTCCACATACTGTGAGAGTGGCCCACATACTGTGAGAGAGTGGCTCACAGACCGGTACTGTGAGAGAGTGGCCCATATAATGTGAAAGAGTGGCCCACATACTGCGAATGAGTGGTCCACATACTGTGAAAGAGTGGCCCACATACTGTGAGAGAGTGGCTCACAGACCGGTACTGTGAGA
The DNA here is from genome assembly GCA_032718475.1 of Nemertoderma westbladi. Classification (NCBI taxonomy): domain Eukaryota; kingdom Metazoa; phylum Xenacoelomorpha; order Nemertodermatida; family Nemertodermatidae; genus Nemertoderma; species Nemertoderma westbladi. The sequence goes on along the minus strand of JAUCBJ010004916.1, from coordinate 39,198 downwards.
GAGTGGCCCATATACTGCGAATGAGTGGTCCACATACTGTGAAAGAGTGGTCCACATACTGTGAGAGAGTGGCTCACAGACCGGTATTGTGAGAGAGTGGCCCATATACTGCGAATGAGTGGTCCACATACTGCGAGAAAGTGGCCCACATACTATGAGAACGTGGACCGCATATAGTAAGCGAGAGGCCCACATACTGTGAAAGAGTGGTCCACATACTGTGGAAAAGTGATACACACACTGTGGAAGAGTGGTCCACATACTGTGAGAGAGTGGCCTACATACTGTGAGAGAGTGGCCCACATACTGTGAGAGAGTGGCCCACATACTGTGAGAGAGTGGTCCACATACTGTGAGAGAGTGGCCTACATACTGGAGAGAGTGGCCCCCACATACTGTGAGAGATTGGCCCACATACTGTGGGAGAGTGGTCCACATACTGTGAGAGAGTGGCCCACATATTGGAGAGAGTGGCCCACATAATTTGAGAGAGTGGCCCCCACATACTGTGAAAGAGTGGCCCACTCTGTGAGAGAGTGGCCCACATACTGTGAGAAAGTGGCCCACATACTGAGAGTGTGACCAAACTTACTGTGATAAAATGGTCCACATACTGTAAGGGAGTGGCCCACTCTGTGAGAGAGTGGCCAACGTACTGTAAGAGAGTGGCCGACATACTTTGAGAGTGTGGCCCACATACTGGGAGAGAGAGTGGTCCACATACTATGAGAGAGTGGCCCACATACTGTGAGACAGAGTGGCCCACATACTGCGAGAGTGAGGTAGAGAGTGGCCCACATGCAGTGAGAGAGTGGCCCACATACTGTGAGAGAGTGGCCAACATGCTGCGAGAGAGAGTGGACCACATCCTGTGAGAAGAGTGGTCCTCATACTGTGAGAGTGAGAGAGTGGCCCACATGCAGTGAGAGAGTGGCCCACATACTGTGAGAGAGTGGCCAACATACTGTGAGAGAGTGGCCGACATACTGTGAGAGAGCGGCCCACATACTGTGAGAGAGTGTGGTCCACATACTGTGAGAGAGTGGTCAACATACTGTGAGAGATTGGTCCACATACTGTGAGAGTGAGAGATTGGTCCACATACTGTGAGAGTGAGAGAGTGGTCCACATACTGCGAGAGTGAGGGAGAGAGTGGCCCACATGCAGTGAGAGAGAGAGTGGTCCACATACTGTGAGAGAGAGTGGCCCACATGCAATTTGAGAGTGGTCCACATACTGTGAGAGAGAGTGGCCCACATGCAATTTGAGAGTGGTCCACACTCCACATACTGTGAGAGAGCAGGACCTATCGATGCAGGCCCTTACGACCACTCGCAGGAAGTAATGACGTAGGACCAAAAGGACGCGTTACCCAAAGTTAGGGTTGGTAAGCGATGTCTGTTTAAAACCACCCCCTCCTGCTTTAACAACATACATATATCGCAGGCAGCCTTATTATTCACATTGTATAACTTGATTGAATTAGTCGCTACAAGTTGGCCAAGGCCACCCACCGGCAATGACAATTATTTCAGTAACTACTATTAAAAAATATTTAAACATGAGAACGAGGGGAGGGGAGCGAGGGTTACAAAAACCCCCAAACGGGCAAAACAAATCGCGTAGGGATTGATTTTGCGTATTTATTATTATTAATATGTAAACTAACTAAATATTTTGATTCCGTGTGTTGTTCTGACACCCTAAGTAAACAGCACCGTAACGACTTACACAATAAATCGAATCTATGAACACTTAAGGATGGGTACCGGACCGGTAGTATTATATAATTTTTTAGAGTCAACTATAGTTTGTTGAGTCACTGTAATTCATCTATAAGCGTATAGAACTTCTAGAATTCCAAGAGGAAACCTAGACAGAGGATTGCAAGAACAAACTTTACATTGGTTCGGGATCTATAATCAGAAGTAGAAGTCGTGACGGTCACGTCATCTTGTGTGGTAGTGACGTCAATCACTGTTGTATTGATGGCTTCTTTCCATGTGAATTCAGGACATACCCCATCACCATCGCAACATAGAAGTTGGCAACCCTCACTGGCTATGTCTAACCCGTACTCAAGGACGTCTTTGATGTTGAAAAAGAGCTCCGAATCTCCTAAGCCTTCCATGATGAAGTTGGCAAATGCGTCTGCTTGACTGGATACCATCACCTGACCACAGACTCTTTCGTCCAGTTCTTTGCAAATCCCATAGGGATCACAGCCGCCGACAGCAAGCCATTCGAAGTTGACTTTGATATTTCTATCAGAATATCCAGAGAACCTTAGGGACAAATCCAAGCAACCTAGACAAGGAGCGTGGTGTGACTTTTTGGTAGCGTCAGGCCAGTTCTGGCCAATCAAATCGTCGACTCGCTTTTGAAAATGGGCCCGAAGCTCCTCGTCGTCTGAGTAGTATGTATATGAACTCTGCCTTGTGCACCCCAAGCAATGACTCAGTTTAATGCACGGGCCACATAGTATTATAATAATAGCCAGACGATATGCCATTAGCAGAAATCACGCGCCAATATTTGTATAATAATGACAGATCATACGTCATAGATCAATTTATTGATATGGAGGTCCAGTACAATTGAGTATCTTTCGAAATAGTGAAAAAAATAAAACGAGAAGGATTAACCAATCAAATCAATGTCGTTTCGTTTCGTTATGGATTTATAAAAATAATGTATTGTAAAATAAAAATAAATTACTATACTGCGCGGCGTAAAAATAATGTATTATTATTATTTAACAATAAATTGTAAACATACAGTAATAAAGTACTGCACTACACATGGAATGCGGTATGGTATCGAGTTACGTAATGTTCACATCGCCATGGGTGGATTTCATTTACATAGAAAATTCAATATACTCGTTCAATATACTCGTCAACTCGTTTCTCAGTGTTGGGGGTATCGACCCCAATGTAAAGGGAATAGAGGTCATTGCCCTCTATCCAAACTCAGGTTTACATTTAATGATTAACATAATATAGTAGGACAACATTTATATTATATACTAAAAGTGCTTCCCGCACTATGTAATATATGTTAGAGGTTTAGTAGAAAAGTGGTCCACCCATATTCTGTGATAGAGTGGCCCACATAACGCGAAAGAGTGGCCCACATAACGAGAGAGTGTGACCCACATACTAATAATAATAATAATAAATCATTCACTTATAACGCGCTTAATCCCATGTAGCGGTTCTAAAGCGCTATTAAATTCCAAAGATTGTGTCCGAAAGTTTAGTATAGATTTGAAAAGCCCTCGGTTTTTCCGAGTTTCTAGAGTTCGGTTTTTAGAAGGCTGCGGAAAGTTGTCGGATCAGTGGCGGTTCGAGTTTGAAAATGGAGACTGTTGGAGCTGCATAGCTGAACGATCGGGCGCCGAATGTTTTAAGTTTGAAATTTGGTACTTTTAAAGACCAGAGGAGTTCCGTCCTTGTTGGGTTGAAGTTAGGTGTAAGTAGATCTAGGATGATTTTGGGGCTAGACCATTTATGGCTTTCCAGGTGAGTAATGCGATCTTGTAGTCAATACGTTATCGCACAGGAAGCCAATGTAGGTTGCGGAGCGTTGGGGTTATATGGGAGAACCGGTGTTATCTTGTTATGATGCGTGCGCAAGCATTTTGTGCTAACTGGAGTCGTCTAATGGACAGGTCTGGTAGACCGTACAATAGGCTATTGTTGTTATCAAGCCGTGATATTATGAGCGAGTTTACAAGCTTCCTTGTGTTGTCGTCAGTTAGGTGACATCTGATTTGTCTGATATTACCTAGGTGATAAGTGATGCCGACTAACGTGAGAGAGTGGCCCACATAACGTGAGAGAGTGGCCCACATAACGTGAGAGAGTGGTCCACATAACGCTAAAGAGTGGCCCACATAACGCGAAAGAGTGGCCCACATAACGCGAAAGAGTGGCCCACATAACGCGAAAGAGTGGCCCACATAACGTGATAAGAGGAGTGGCCCACATAACGTGAGAGAGTGGCCCACATAACGTGAGAGAGTGGCCCACATAACGAGAGAGTGTGGTCCACATAACGAGAGAGTGACCCACATAACGTGAGAGAGTGGCCCACATAACTGTCATAGTGGTCCACCCACATACCGCGAAAGAGAGAGAGTGGCCCACATAACGAGATAGTGACCCACATATATACCTATACATATGTCCACTGACCGCGAAGTGAGAGAGTGGCTCAAACCATGACTTTCTGAGTGCCGAACGATTGAGCTTAGATTTTTCAATGACAAATTTTACTCAATTCTTCTCCACAGATGGACTTGGAAAGACGGTTAGCCGATGTTGAGAAAGACAAAGCAGATACACGTAGTAAAGTCGAACGGAGCATGATAGAGTCTTCCCGCAAGATAGAGGAGAGCGCAGCCAAGATGGAAGAGTTGAGAAGAACAATTGATCGACTTGAGTCTGAGTTAACGAGGGAGAGAAACGAACACCAAGAGACTCGTCGACGACACATGGACGCCGAGGCCGAACTTCGGGTTGCTACGGTAACGCACGGCAACGGAGCGGCGTTGCGTACCACTGTAGCCGAGGTGCAGGAGGAACTGGTCAAACTGAGACAGCAACTCAACGGGCAGACTGACGCTGGGCCGGTTAATGAGAGACTCAGCAACCGAATCAACGAGTTGGAAACGCAACTCGATCGCTTCCAGAGGAAACTCGCTAAAGCGGCGTCGGTCCACGCGGCAAAGACGTCCCGGTATAAGTCGTACGTCGCTAAACTCCGGGGTAAACTCGAGTTATCCGAGGCCAAGGCGATTCATCTCGAGTTGGAGAGAGACGCGGCGATGAAGCGAACTGAGCCGCGCGCCACGAAGGTGCCGCGAGGTGGGACGGCGAGGGACGGGGCCCAGTGGATGCTGGCAGATCTACGGCAACGACACAAAGTCTACAAGGAACTCCTAGACTCCCAAGGATATATTGCAGCCGACGGGTTCAATATAACTACCGATGGATTCAATCTATCCACCGACGGGTTCAATCTACCAAGTGGCGGATTCAACCCTCCCTGCGACGGGTTCACTCTACGCGCCTCCGATTACGAAAACATTCCGCCGCACGCCTCGCTGTTTAACGAACCGGAACAACGTCGCGAGTTGGACGAACTGAAACAACGACTGGACCGACTCGACTCCGACCAACGGGACCAACTAATGGATCTAGACTCTGTCGACACGTCGTCCAGTCGGCTGCGTCGCTATGGCGACGAGGAGTGCGACAACATGGTCCGGGAGAGAATGGCTGAGGAATCTGCGAGCGATGGTACCGACAACGCCAAAGAGAAACGCCACGAGCGACAGATGCGAATGAACGTTCGGAGACTCATCGAGAGAGAATTGTCTCTATAATATCTCCCGCTCTAACTAACTAGCATTACAATTATTTAATGAAATAAATGAACAGCTTGTAGTCAACTTATTTATATTGAATATAATTATGAATATTATCTAACCTAATTAAAAGGTCTTCTTTTATACTTGGCAGTTTCTAATTCATCCCTCAACAACCAACCTAACTCGTTGGGTCAATTTTATATATTGGAATAAACGAAAATAACTCGAATTAACTAAACAATTTCTTTCAAACTACCTAACTTATTGAACTAACTACCTAACTTATCGAACTAACTACCTAACTTATCGAACTAACTACCTAACTTATCGAATAACTACCTAACTTATCGAACTAACTACCTAACTTATCGAACTAACTTAAAAAAAACCGAACTTATCGAACTAACTACCTAACTTATCGAACTAACTACCTAACTTATCGAACTAACTTAAAAAAAACCGAACTTATCGAACTAACTACCTAACTTATCGAACTAATTACCTAACTTATCGAACTAACTACCTACCTAACTTATCGAACTACAACTAACTACCTAACTTATCGAACTACAACTAACTACCTAACTTATCGAACTACAACTAACTACCTAACTTATCGAACTAACTACCTAACTTATCGAACTAACTACCTAACTTATCGAACTAACTACCTACCTAACTTATCGAACTAACTACCTAACTTATCGAACTAACTACCTAACTTATCGAACTAACTACCTAACTTATCGAACTAACTACCTAACTTACCTAACTTATCGAACTACAACTAACTCCCTAACTTATCGAACTACAACTAACTACCTAACTTATCGAACTACAACTAACTACCTAACTTATCGAACTAAATACCTAACTTATCGAACTAACTACTAACTTATCGAAATAACTACCTAACTTATCGAACTAACTACCTAACTTATCGAACTAACTACCTAACTTATCGAACTAACTACCTAACTTATCGAACTACAACTAACTCCCTAACTTATCGAACTAACTACCTAACTTATCGAACTACAACTAACTCCCTAACTTATCTAACTTATCGAACTAACTACCTAACTTATCGAACTAACTACCTAACTTATCGAACTAACTACCTAACATATCGAACTAACTACCTAACTTATCGAACTAACTACCTAACTTATCTAACTAACTACCTAACTTATCGAACTAACTACCTAACTTATCGAACTAACTACCTAACTTATCGAACTAACTACCTAACTTATCGAACTACAACTAACTACCTAACTTATCGAACTAACTACCTAACTTATCGAACTAACTACCTAACTTATCGAACTAACTACCTAACTTATCGAACTAACTACCTAACTTATCGAACTAACTACCTAACTTATCGAACTAACTACCTAACTTATCGAACTAACTACCTAACTACCTAACTTATCGAACTAACTACCTAACTTACCTAACTTATCGAACTAACTACCTAACTTATCGAACTAACTACCTAGCTTATCGAACTAACTACCTAACTTATCGAACTAACTGCCTAACTTATAGAACTAACTACCTAACTTATCGAACTAACTACCTAACTTATCGAACTAACTACCTAACTTATCGAACTAACTACCTAACTTACCTAACTTATCGAACTAACTACCTAACTCATCGAACTAACTACCTAACTTATCAAACTAACTACCTAACTTATCGAACTAACTACCTAACTTATCGAACTACAACTAACTACCTTACTTATCGAACAACAACTAACTACCTAACTTATCGAACTAACTACCTAACTTATCGAACTACAACTAACTACCTAACTTATCCTACTAACTACCTAACTTATCTAACTTATCGAACTAACTACCTAACTTATCGAACTACAACTAACTACCTAACTTATCGAACTAACTACCTAACTTATCGAACTAACTACATAACTTATCGAACTAACTACCTAACTTATCGAACTAGAACTAACTATCTATCATATCGAACTAACTACATAACGTATCGAACTACAACTAACTACCTAACTTATCGAACTACAACTAACTACCTAACTTATCGAACAACAACTAACTACCTAACTTATCGAACTAACTACCTAACTTATCGAACTAACTACATAACTTATCGAACTAACTACCTAACTTATCGAACTAACTACCTAACTTATCGAACTAGAACTAACTACCTACCTTATGGAACAAACTACCTAACTTATCGAACTAACTACATAACTTATCGAACTAACTACCTAACTTATCGAACTAACTACCTAACTTATCGAACTAGAACTAACTACCTATCTTATCGAACTAACTACATAACGTATCGAACTACAACTAACTACCTAACTTATCGAACTACAACTAACTACCTAACTTATCGAACAACAACTAACTACCTAACATATCGAACTAACTACCTAACTTATCGAACTAACTATCTAACTTATCGAACTAACTACCTAACTTATCGAACTAACTACCTAACTTGTCGAACTAACTACCTAACTTATCGAACTAACTACCTAACTTATCGAACTAACTGCCTAACTTATAGAACTAACTACCTAACTTATCGAACTAACTACCTAACTTATCGAACTAACTACCTAACTTATCGAACTAACTACCTAACTTACCTAACTTATCGAACTAACTACCTAACTCATCGAACTAACTACCTAACTTATCAAACTAACTACCTAACTTATCGAACTAACTACCTAACTTATCGAACTACAACAACTACCTTACTTATCGAACAACAACTAACTACCTAACTTATCGAACTAACTACCTAACTTATCGAACTACAACTAACTACCTAACTTATCCTACTAACTACCTAACTTATCTAACTTATCGAACTAACTACCTAACTTATCGAACTACAACTAACTACCTAACTTATCGAACTAACTACCTAACTTATCGAACTAACTACATAACTTATCGAACTAACTACCTAACTTATCGAACTAGAACTAACTATCTATCATATCGAACTAACTACATAACGTATCGAACTACAACTAACTACCTAACTTATCGAACTACAACTAACTACCTAACTTATCGAACAACAACTAACTACCTAACTTATCGAACTAACTACCTAACTTATCGAACTAACTACATAACTTATCGAACTAACTACCTAACTTATCGAACTAACTACCTAACTTATCGAACTAGAACTAACTACCTACCTTATGGAACAAACTACCTAACTTATCGAACTAACTACATAACTTATCGAACTAACTACCTAACTTATCGAACTAACTACCTAACTTATCGAACTAGAACTAACTACCTATCTTATCGAACTAACTACATAACGTATCGAACTACAACTAACTACCTAACTTATCGAACTACAACTAACTACCTAACTTATCGAACAACAACTAACTACCTAACTTATCGAACTACAACTAACTACCTAACTTGTCGAACTAACTACCTAACTTATCGAACTAACTACCTAACATATCGAACTAACTACCTAACTTATCGAACTAACTATCTAACTTATCGAACTAACTACCTAACTTATCGAACTAACTACCTAACTTGTCGAACTAACTACCTAACTTATCGAACTAACTACCTAACTTATCGAACTAACTACCTAACTTATCGAACTAACTACCTAACTTACCTAACTTATCGAACTAACTACCTAACTTATCGAACTAACTACCTAACTTATTGAACTAACTACCTAACTCATCGAACAAACTACCTAACTTATCGAACTAACTACCTAACTTATCGAACTAACTACCTAACTTATCGACATCTAACAACTAACTTTTCTTGTTTATCATCAGGTTCACCTTCGTCAACCACAGCGAACATATCAAGTGCGTGTAGTGTGGATGAAACATCGTGAGTTGAGATTCCAGTCTGGGCTGTTATCGTCTGTAGGGTAACAGTGACAGCAGTGTTCTTTGACAGTGTCTCTAGAATTACTGACTTCCAGTATGCCTCGTAACTATAAAAGGCAAAATATCCGCTGTATTTAACAAAATATAAGAGAGTGAAATGTAACGGTTTATAATAAAATACCTTATCGGGTCGAGTTTATTTCAGTACTCAACTCACTTTATCCAACCACGTTCACTTCCACACTCACTTTATCCAACCACGTTCACTTCCGCACTCACTTTATCCAACCACATTCACTTCCGCACTCATTTTATCCAACCACGTTAACTTCAGTACCCACCTTATCCGGCCACGTTCACTTCTGTACTCACCTTATCCACCAACCACGTTCATTTCAGAACTCACCTTATGCGACGACGTTCACTTCTTTACTCACCTTAAGCGACCACGTTCACTTCTGTACTCACCTTATGCGACCACGTTCACTTCTGTACTCACCTAATGCGTCCACGTTCACTTCAGTACTCATCTTATCCTACCACGTTCACTTCTGTACTCACCTTATGCGTCCACGTTCACTTCAGTACTCATCTTATCCGACCACGTTCACTTCTGTACTCACTCTATCCACCAACCACGTTCATTCCAGTACTCACCTTATCCAACCACGTTCACTTTTGTACTCACCTTATGCGACCACATTCACTTCTGTACTCACCTTATGCGACCACGTTCACTTCTGTACTCACCTAATGCGTCCACGTTCACTTCAGTACTCATCTTATCCGACCACGTTCACTTCTGTACTCACTCTATCCACCAACCACGTTCATTCCAGTACTCACCTTATCCAACCACGTTCACTTTTGTACTCACCTTATGCGACCACATTCACTTCTGTACTCACCTTATGCGACCACGTTCACTTCTGTACTCACCTTATCCAACCACGTTCACATTTGTACTCACCTTATGCGTCCACGTTCACTTCTGTACTCACCTAATGCGTCCACGTTCACTTCAGTACTCATCTTATCCGACCACGTTCACTTCTGTACTCACCTTATGCGACCACGTTCACTTCAGTACTCACCTTATCCAACCACGTTCACTTCTGTACTCACCTTATGCGACCACGTTCACCCCAGTACTCACCTTATGCGCCCGAGTTCACTTAAGGGCTTCTCTGGAGATCCCGGTTGGCCCTCGGTTTTAGATAGAAGGTAACTGAAATCGATTAGAAATCGCCCGAACCCTTGTTTCTGGTACGGCGGGATTGTCATTATGCAGCTAACGTTGTATCGCTGTTGGCAATGCTTCTCTTTACTAAAAAAATATTAAAAATTTGTGAGTTATAATTTACTTACCAAGACGTGTAAATCCCCTAACTATTGATTTCATGGGGATGATAAGAAAAATATATAAACTATGTTTGACAAGCTTCGAGCAAAACATCGACACCAATGTGGGGTCGAACTGGTTACCTCCAGGGTGGATGTTTCTAGCCATTCCAATAATGTTGCAATTTTATCATCCCGCCACTAATATCTCAATCTGATCATCCTCAACCCTATTGCACTTGGTCGTCTTATCCACTCAGATACAAAGAAAATTATTGGGCCAGTGAAACCTTAAGGTCTATTTGTAGTGCCAAGTTAGGTTTCTCACGTAAATTACTAGATCATCATATTTAAACCCTAGATTCCGTAGTCGGTGTCGGGGTCCGTAAAAAAATTAACAAATATATACAGGAATCCCACTCCATAATTCAGCATTTAAATTAAACCCACGTCATTAAATTACATATTTCAATTAATCCAGTCCCTGGGAATGCCAACTCCACCGAGGCGCCAATAGTTTTCACTATGTGGAATATGAATACTGCTGAAAAATTATTTCACGGGCTTGAAACACCTGAAAGTGAAGCTATCCTAAACGAAATTTTAGATTCATTATCAAGTGGAATTTATTCCCCGAATATTATCAATAGTGATGTAGACAAACTAAATTTACTACTGCTCGATATACCAACAAAAATAAACTGGTTTCAACCAGTGACAAATTTTCGGCAAACAATTGGTACAACGAGGAGTGTCATTACCACAAAAGGCAATTTTCCGTTGCCCTAAATGTGTGGAAGTCTAATAGAACAGATTTCAACCGGGCCAGGTTATCAAAAAGTAGGAGTGATTATTCACGAGTTATTAAACGTGCAAAGTATGAATTTCAACTTAACAATTCGAAAAAACTGCAAGACTTTAAAGCGAAGGACTAAAAAGTTTTGGAGACTACTAAAATCTAGTGATAGCAGCAATCCCACTGAATCAACCACACTAACTTCCGAGTCTTTTGAGCGTCACTTTCGCTCCCTTAATAATCTTGACGAGGACGTCGAAAGTAGTCAACCCTCCGGTCATGACTTCATTCCAGATAGACATCCACTGTTCGAATCTAGTTATACTATATTTAATACAATCTTGGTGATGCCTTTTCAGAGGAGGAAGTTCGAATAGGTATAAGTAATATGAAAGCTGGCAAGTCGGCTGGCCCTGATAATATTCTACCAGAATTCGTAAAGTGTGGGCAGTCAACATTACTACCTGTACTTACTGCCGTTTTTAACTCAGTGTTGTACTCAGGAATATTCCCTAAGCAGTGGTGCTCGGCAATCATTGTACCGATTTACAAGAAGAAGGGCTCTGTATTAGACCCTAGTAATTATCGTGGTATCTCTTTACTGAGTGTGGTGGGGAAGTTATTCACGTGGTTACTTAATTCCAGAATACAATGGTGGGCCGACTGCTTTGGGATTTTAGTGGACAGTCAAGGGGGTTTTCGGAAAGACTTTTGCACTTCTGATCACATATTTACTTTTAGCACTTTAATAAATCACTTTCTTTATTCCGGTAATTATAACAGATTATTCTGCACATTCGTCGACTTTCAAAAGGCCTTCGATTTAGTTAACCGATCAGCGCTCTGGCATAAACTTTTCAATCTTGGATTTTCTGGTCGAATTCTACAAGTTATTAAGAGTATGTATGCCGAAGTTAAATCTTGTGTCCGTTGGGGTGGAGTCTACAGTGAGAGTTTCCCTTGTCTAGTTGGTGTTAGACAGGGTGAGTCATTGTCCCCATTGCTTTTTTCTTTATTTATCAATGACCTTGAGCTGGAGTTGATCCGCGGAGGTGCTCCTGGGATTGATCTTGGGACTTTTAAATTATTTATTCTTCTTTATGCTGACGATATCGTGTTGCTAAGCGACACAGCTGTTGGTCTCCAGAAGGCTCTGGACATTCTGGGTAACTATAGTTCATTCTGGGGAATGAAAGTTAATCTAAGTAAATCAAGGTTATGGTCTTTCGTAAAGGCGGGCCTCTCCGTCGAAACGAACACTGGTTGTATAAGTGTAGCCCCCTGGAAGCAGTTTCTTCCTACTCTTACCTTGGTATTGTATTCACCCCATCTGGTAGCTCCACTCTTGCCCAGCAATCTCTTGCAGACAAAGCCAATAAAGCGTATTTCACTCTCCTTAAGTATCTCAGACAGTATCCCAATTTATCATTTAAACTTAAGCTGCATCTGTTTAATTCTCTTATCCGTCCTATATTAATGTACTCCTGCGAAGTTTGGGGTTTTCATAATTCGGATGCTATTAATCGGATCGTTCTAAAATTTCTTAAATTTATACTCGGCGTCAAGACTTCGACACCCGATTTTATGGTGTATGGTGAAACTGGTTATTTTCCGCTCTCAATTTCCAGAAAACTTAGTATTATTAAGTATTGGATTCGTATTTTGAATCTCCCTAACTACCGTCTCGTTAAGAAGGCCTATCTTCTCCAACTTCATGACTGCTTGGTTTTCAGTTCAGTTAACTGGGCCTCCAATGTTCGGGCTTAGGCTTCCGGGGAATTTGGGACAACCAGTACGTAGAACACCAAACCCTATTCTTAGCAGAGCTCAGGACACAACTCCAAGATAATTATATCCAACAGTGGTGGTCACTAGTGAGTTCTTCTCCCAAATCGCTGCTCTACGTTAAGTATTTGTTCCAGGAGGAATCCTACCTGAATGTTCTACACAGGTACCCCAGACTCTGTCGGTCGCTTGCGAGATTCCGTACATCATCTCACACCCTAATGATCGAGCAAGGTAGATGGAATAGCACACCCCGTAATGAACGTTATTGCCCTGTCTGTATGTTTGCGGTTATTGAGGATGAATATCACTTTTTGCTAAAATGCCCAGTCTATCAGGATCTCAGAGTAATTCATTTGTCTGCTCGTTACCATGGAAACCCCACATTAAATAAATATAAAGACTTAGTAGGCTCAAACTCTATCGAAAAAATCAAATGTCTGGCAATTTTTTTGGCAAAGGCGTCCCAACGGCGCGATAAAATTTTACAACAACATTAGAACGTGGTTTCGGGTAACTTTTTCAGTTGTTTTATATTTATGTGTTCATGTTCTATGTACATTACTTTATAAATTACAATACGTGCATATCTTTACCGTACTGCTGACACTGGTTTACCGGTCTTACATTCCTTAGTATTTTCTTCAGTTTGTTTACTTGTAAAATCTAACAATAATGGCTCCATTTGAGCATGTTGTAGTAATAAACAGAAATTGAAATTGAAAAATGACTCATGAGTCTATTTATATATTTTTTTTTATATTTTTGGTTTGTGAAAAATGTTGATCGAAGTCCTTGGATTATGTCAGGACCTGGTTATACCAACCTAAAGTAACCGACAAAATGGTTCCCAGTGTTGTCGTTCTTGGTGAGGACATAGAAGAGAAAGGGCTCAACGTCGTAATAGAGGGTCTTATGGTCGAGAAAGAGCTTCGCCATCAGACAGAGGTTCTGACAGTAGATCTTATTAGAATGACCGTCTACCTCAAACACAGAGAGACCATCCCATCGGTAGATTTCGTTAGCTGGGGGTTGTGTCAGGGCGCACTTCATCTGCAATAACAATATTAAATATAAATCATCAGCGAAAAATCACAGGTTCAATTTGTTTTGAAAAGCATTTAGATCCTCTAATGTATCTTGCACAGGTTTGTCGGCAGTGTGTAACAGTGTTCAACTCAACTGTAACGTTTGTTTGTGTAAGGTGAGGTGATCGTGATACCCAGAATGGTTTAAGACAGTCCACCCAATGATTGCTTCCCTTGTTTTGGTAAGACATTGTTATGATAATGATATACGTATACAACAGGATACAATTATATTTTTGGTAATAATCAGCTAATATTTGCGTGAATTTCCTAAGGAGGTGAATGAACTTTTGATTCTTGGAAATGGGGCTCTTCCTATTGGAATAATAGAGAACAACAACTTTCTGGAACACACCGGCGGAGCATGGGAATTCGTACTGGATTTCTCCATAAGTAATGTAATATTCGTTACAGTTGGGAAAATCCTCAATGATGGCTGCTGTGAATCAGTTGAATTATTAGTTGGAAGTCGAACTATTGTGGGGCGAGTCAAAACTGCGAACCATCAGCGAACTGTTATAATTATACTATGGCCGTATTCCAGTAGAAATTTGTATCTACTGTTGACGGTGACACAAAACCATTCTTAAGTGTTATGGGGAGTCCTCCAGGGAGACACACTTGCGCCATTCTTGTTCATAATTGTGGTTGACTATGTTCTACGCATGTCCTTAGATCATCATAAAGATGATAGGATGATGGTAACTCGACGCCAGAAGTCGAGGAAATCCTGCCAAGTACCTAACTGATCTAGACTTTGCTGATGACTTAGGAGTACTCTCAGAATCACTAGAGGGAGCCCAACGGCTCCTCGGCTCATTAGAACGGACTGCTTCTTGTTATGCTTTTTGTAAACACCAAGAAGACCAACATTTTTACAGCTCAAAGGATGGTATGCTTAAGACGTAGATGATTTCTGTCACATGGGATCACGGATCCGAAAGTCAGGTGGAGGACCTTTAAATACATAAGGGAAAGGCATTGGCCGTTATTGAGTGGGCTTTCCAGGATATACAGTAGCTCTAGTCCCGTCACTGCAAACTGGATAATAAAGCAGCACTCAGTAACATAAATGGAAATAATACATTCCGATTAATTCACCAGAACGCTGATAAGTTGACATAATGTAACAAAATACAGTAAAAAACAACAACAACACAGTAAATATAAAACAATGCGACATATGCTATGGCTCGAGATAAAATTTATAAAATAAAATAAAGATTGATTGAACGATACAGTGTAGATGGTAGTATCTTACTTAAGTAGCTTGCAGCTTTTGTTTCACTTTTATTATATTACCTACAAAAATCACTCAAACCATTTAGTATACAATACATCCATGCTCGCGCACGGTACATCGTCTGCCAAACTACTGAGTCCAATTATCAATAATTATGGGTTCCTTTCCTGTTTTACAAACTGCCCCCTACCGGCAGAGTAGAAAACAAAATCCCCTCTCATATCAGTCTGAGAGTCAACGAACGAGTCAGTCCATTTATCTGATGTCAGCCTGCGTGCACAACACATGTGCATCGAATCCTAAACCAGCAAGCATATTGCTGTATTGTTTACTGTGGTACTGCTACTGGTACCGGTACGCGGTACTGCGGTAGGCCTCTTCGCCTGTACCTGTTTCCATTGAAGGCGCTTTTACAGCTGCAGCCCTTATTCGGTTGTACTGAACGTTAGTGATGTAGTACAGTTAGTGCTTAGTCCTGTTGCTGTTCCTGATTCCTGTAGTCCAATCCTGCAATCCATCATACAGCAGTACAGTCATTACTGCATTACACATTACTGCATTACAGCATTAGTCATAGCAGCATAGTCACAGTAGTTTATATCATCTTTCATATTGGATATTGCTGTAGGCCTATTGCAATTCTTCACTAGGTCTGTAGGTTGCTAGGCCTATCTGCTGCACTGTTCTGTCTGCGTTTCGTCTGGTTTATCCAGTTATCACTGTATCAGATCTCATTATTTAATTTAATAATAGTAAAACAATGGCCCAACACGTACCACGAGCTCCGGGGTTCGCCTCAATGATGAAGGAAGGTGCGCAACACTACAGCGGCCTGGACGAGGCCGTGTACAAAAACATCGAGGCGTGTCGCCAACTGGCTGCCAGCACGCGAACCACCTACGGACCCAACGGGATGAGCAAGATGCTAATCAACCACATCGACAAGATGTTCGTTACCAGCGACGCGGCCACCATCCTCAAGGAACTCGAGGTCCAACACCCGGCCGCCAAACTTCTAGTCCTCGCCTCACAGCAACAGGACCAAGAGGCCGGCGACGGAACCAACTTGACTCTAATCTTCGCGGGTGCTCTACTAGAACAGGCCGAAGAGCTGCTCAAGATGGGACTCTCCCCTACGGAAATTATCGAAGGCTACGAATTAGCGGTTAAGAAGGCTTTAGAGATCCTCCCTGATCTAGTCTGCCACACCGTTACGGACCTCCGCAATAAAGAGGAAGTCGTTAAGGCGATAACGCCGGCGATCGCTACTAAACAGTTGGGAACCGAAGGATTCCTCGCTGGTTTGATTGCCGACGCGTGTATCGGGACGCTTAAAGACGGGGACGCTAAGCGATTCAACGTCGACAATATCCGCGTCTGTAAGATCCTCGGTTGCGGGGTCCTAGCGACACAGCAACTCAACGGGATGGTGTTTAAACGCAAGGTGGACACGGACATCACCAAGGCGAGCGGTGATCGGGTCACCGTCGCCATCTATAGCTGCCCGTTCGACGCGCTACAGACGGAGACCAAAGGGACGGTGTTGATAAAGAGTGCCGACGAGTTGAAGGCCTATAGTAAAGGGGAGGAGGAGCTGTTGGAGGGAGCGGTGGCCGAGATACGGAAGGCGGGAGTCGACGTTGTCGTAACGGGAGGAAAGGTGAGCGGAGAAAATATAATAAGGCAAAATAATTAGGCCTAAATGTTTTATATTAAGGTTAGTATTAGGATATTATTTTTAATTAAATTTTTTTTAATTAAATTTATTTTTTATATTTTTTGCTTACTATCATCTTATATCAGGTATTTTTGAGGTTTTATTTAAATTTAATTCCCCTCCCCCCCCAGGTCGGCGACCACGCGCTACACTTCGCCAACAAGTACGGCCTCATGGTGGTCCGTCTGGTCAGTAAATGGGACCTCCGCCGTCTGTGTCGGGCGACGGGGGCCCGGGCGCTGCCCCGCCTGGGCGCCCCCACCCCCGAGGAGACGGGCCGCTGTCTAACGGCTCGCATCGACGAGGTCGGCGACACCCCGGTCGTCGTGTTCGAGACGGAATCCGCCGTGTCCACTCTCGTCATCCGCGGCTCCACCGACAACGTCATGGACGACGTTGAGAGAGCCGTCGACGACGGGGTCAACAACTACAAGGCGCTGACGAGAGACCCTCGTCTGGTCCCGGGAGCCGGCGCCTGCGAGGTTGAGTTAGCGACGCGACTCGCTACCTACGCAGACAGCCTCCCGGGCCTCCATCAGTACTCCGTGCAGAAGTTCTCAGAGGCCCTCGAGGTGGTTCCGAGAGCTCTCGCGGAGAACTCGGGCGTTAAAGCCACCGTGGTGGTCTCGGCGTTGTACGCGGCCCACCAACGGGGCGAGACGGCGGTGGGATTCGACGCGACGACGGGGGAGGCTTCCGTTACCGACGTCGTCTCTAAGGGGATACTCGACGCCTACCTCACCAAGCACTGGGCACTCAAGTTCGCCTCGGTGGCCGCCTGCACCGTCCTCAAGGTCGATCAAATAATAATGGCTAAACAAGCGGGTGGACCGAAACCCCCGGCTGGAGGAGGAGGGGATATGGACGAGGATTAGAGGAATCAATCTAGACCGAACTCTATTTGTTACCTGTTTGTTTTTTGTGCTTCAGAGAAACAATCAATTGTATCTCTTGAGTTAATTTCCAATGTTTAATAGAATTAAATATAATATGCAGGCAGATTTGGAATAATAAAGAAATCGTCCATAAATAACTAATAATTATTTCATATTAAATAAGATAATGATGTGAAATCTGGTGTAGAGAGGAAACAACTAGAAATAAAGTTACTTACAACCAAATTCGACATCAATATACTTGTATCATCTGAACAACTTACCATATGTCGTTCTAGAATACCTTTACTCTTCATGTATTTGAGGCAGAATTCGCAGATAAATAGCTTAGGTAGTCTGGCGTATTCTTGTGGATAAGGACTAGAGAACCAAGTGGCGACCTCCCAGTTACCGAAGTCTATAGCGGTTGGCGAGCGCAACTGCTGGGAAATAATAACAAATGTTACCCCGTGGTACCATAACAAATGTTACCCCGTGGTACCATAACAAATGTTACCCCGCGGTACCATAACAAATGTTACCCCGTGGTACCATAACAAATGTTACCCCGTGGTACCATAACAAATGTTACCCCGTGGTACCATAACAAATGTTACCCCGTGGTACCATAACAAATGTTACCCCGTGGTACCATAACTATGCTTATTCCCCAGAAGTTAGTTATTTTCCCAGTTATTTAACCCGCGGGCAGGAAAAAACCCGAGGGCGAAGCCCGAGGGTGTTCCTGCCCAAGGGTTAAATAACTGGGAAAATAACTAACTTCTGGGGAATAAGTAAGTTGTTACACATGTACTAACTGTGGTATGCATTTCGATTATTTTTATCCCTTAACAACTATTTACAGATTCTAAAAGGGCATTGTTTGGGGGAAGAGTTTACAAAATGGGGCTTGGAAAGTTTTGGGGGTGTTTATATTGATTTTTCCCAAGGGCATTGGAAAATTTCGGTGTGTTTCACTTTAATTCATTAATTGCATAGGTGTTATTTTACCCAAGGGAAATAACACCCAAGCTCCAAAGGTAAAACATTAGGCCTACTGTGTCATGTGTGTTGTATAGCTCTATGCTTAATTCATCCAATCGCCGTAAGATTCGATCATCAAAAAAGCACCTGAATTTGTTAGTGAATATTGATGTCAAACTTATTTAAATGGTTTACATTCTAAAATTCCTATTTTCTTACATTGGCCGCTAGGAGTAACATTGCATAAACTTCAAATTGGATACATAACTAATTTGGCTGAATTAATTGAATAGTATTTTTGGTGGACATGTCATGTATCCACTACCCACAGAAGGGGGGTGTATATCGTTCACATTAAATACATTTATTAGTATAAATAATTATTTAGTACTTAGGAAAAGGTTAATTAATTTAATGGTTCTGGAATATATGAAGTTTATTAAGAATATATATTATATGTATATGATATTATATATATATATTACTTAAAGCTACAAACATTTTCTATTTCGATGCTCTTTCAACACATGTAATAAAGTTTAAAAAATTCCACGAAAAATATTTTCACATTTACATTATTCTCCGGGAAAAGTAAGTTCAATGCAATCCTAGGCCTACTGTATGATTAACTATTATTCCCTAGGGAAAAAAAGTAGGTACTTCTTTTTCTCCACATTTTGAGCTATATTTGAGCTAACTAAGTAGTAACATTATATGAATAACATTAATATTCCCATAGTAACAGGTTGTTATGCCAGTTTTAAAAGAAGGATGTCACTTAGAGTCGACCAACACCTATCTCCGCTCCACTATATCAAAGTATGGTCTAGAAAATGTAGTGTTGGCTAAGAACTGCATAAAAGCAAAGTAAAGTTATATTCAAACGTGTAAGAGGAAACACCCGAGGCAACAACCCAAAGGCTCCATTATCTTGGCTATTATCTGTAACGCAGGGAAGGCACCACACTACTCCCAAGGTCGAGTACTCTGGTTATCTAACCATATTCTTTACTCCTTAACTCATGACAGGTTGCCATTAGCCTACAGTACAACTGGAAGCTAGCAAAAATTTGGCTGTTCTGGGGCTTGAACACCAGACCTTCCGCTTAGAAGACCGGTTAATACTTTTTTTACTTTACTTTAATATTAAAACGTTTCAATGTCTGTATTAAAAAGGAAAAGGCAGAAAGGGGCGAACGTATTTAAACGTCATTCTTAGATATCTTTTTTTAACATTTAGGAGGAAGGAACTGTAGAAACGCCTCACTGCAGTACGAGGTAGTACGGTACCTTGCAGCCAATATAAATACAGGCCAAACTAGACCTCCCTGCAGGGCTGCAGGCTGCAGACCTGGTACGGTGCGACTCTGGACTGTGACACCATGTAGGCCTACTGTACCGGTACCTCTTAATTTGCTGTGGAAATTGAAAGTTTAGTCATAGGTCAGTGCCGTCAGTATAAGTCGTCAGTATGAGTATGACAATGAGGTGATTAATGAGACATAAATAGGCCTTGCTGTCTAGTGGAGCACAGCCCAATAATAATGAAACATGAAATACAAAACTAGTTGGTGGTCTGAATACCTGATTTACACCTGATGTGACACACTACAGACCTAAGACGAGTACAGCAGCATTACCGGTTCCTATGTTTGTATGTCAGTACGTGGTGTCACGATAAACACTTCACTACTAAGAGGGAATAACATGGTTATTTTGTCCTAGGGCAAAATAACTTTTTTGGCCGTAGCCCAGCATTAGGGATAGTTATCATCCCGCTAATAAATGTGTAACAACAAATGTTACCCCGTGTTACCATAACAAATGTTACCCCGCGGTACCATAACAAATGTTACCCCGCGGTACCATAACAAATGTTACCCCGTGGTACCATAACAAATGTTACCCCGCGGTACCATAACAAATGTTACCCCGTGGTACCATAACAAATGTTACCCCGTGGTACCATAACAAATGTTACCCCGTGGTACCATAACAAATGTTACCCCGTGGTACCATAACAAATGTTACCCCGTGGTACCATAACAAATGTTACCCCGTGGTACCATAACAAATGTTACCCCGTGGTACCATAACAAATGTTACCCCGTGGTACCATAACAAATGTTACCCCGCGGTACCATAACAAATGTTACCCCGTGGTACCATAACAAATGTTACCCCGCGGTACCATAACAAATGTTACCCCGTGGTACCATAACAAATGTTACCCCGTGGTACCATAACAAATGTTACCCCGTGGTACCATAACAAATGTTACCCCGTGGTACCATAACAAATGTTACCCCGTGGTACCATAACAAATGTTACCCCGTGGTACCATAACAAATGTTACCCCGTGGTACCATAACAAATGTTACCCCGTGGTACCATAACAAATGTTACCCCGTGGTACCATAACTATCTTTATTGAACTGTTATTTGTTATTTTGTACGGATATTTTGTACGAGTAACTATTATTTCGTCCAAGGACTGTTATAACGTCCGAGGCGAAGCCGAGGACTTATAACACGTCCGAGGACGAAATAATAGTTACGAGTACAAAATATCCGTACAAAATAACAAATAACAGTTCAATAAATGTGTTGTCTCCCTGAGAAGGTTAACAATTCTAAAAGGGTTTTGTTTGGGGGAGAGTAAAGAAAATGGGGCATGGAATTTTTGGGGGATAATATAAATAACGGTATTTATTACGGACTCTATTTAAAAAACTCAATATTTTAGCGGGAAATAATTGCAAGTAATAATACAGTAAGTAATTTAAGCGTTTTTATTTAATTTCTCTATGTAAATAGACTGACCATTGATGATGTTACAGTAGAAAATTCCCTCCCTCAATATTTCGACTGCGGGCAGGTGACAGACTAATCAGTTTAATTGAATTATTACTCATTGTTGCTCTTTCTTCATTGGCGGAAGACATATTTCACGGCTCGGGTCTCAGCGAAGTCAGGCTAAGCTGATCCTCTCATGGGGGTTTTTGTTTAATATGGTGGTACAGGAGAACATTGTAGATACATTGTGACACAGCTGTAGTTAATTTGGCAGAATGGTTGGTCAGCGTTTCTAAGAGATGGATCTACCGTTTTGTGAAACTCACTCCAAGGCACTCAGGATTTAGGCGACGCCCATTCCCACCATTTTCATTCTCATACCTCTGCCATCGGACTATTTAACATACAAACCATTCTAGAACATATTATGTATTTTGTTACATTATTATGACAACTTATCAGCGTTCTAGTGATATCTCCACATCCACAACGAGCGAGGTACCATTTACAGCATTGCGGCCTATAGGACGGAACCCTGTAAAGTATTCATAATTTAATAGCAATAAACTCCTAAACGTCTTGACTGTTCTCAGTCTATCGATGAGAGCCATATTGTACTGTAAGTGTAACATTATTTACGTTACATTTGTTACAATAACTGCAAGCAATTTCTTAAAAAGGATATCAATCTCACTTATATCACTAGAGAGTGAACATTTCAATATTAAATATAATAATTTTAAGCGTTGAAAACGCAGACAAGTTTACATAATGTAACAAAATTACGCACCCAATACATCATTCAGCCATTGTGTGAAAAGGGCACTGTTCTGTTAACAGCGTTTATATTTATGTAAACCTCACTCGCTCCACTCGCTCGTTACATAAATACACTCGGGTCATAACTCTGAGAAGTGCTAGTTTTCACACAATCATGTAAATAGTTTTGTATTTCAAGAATATTAGTTAAATAAATGGTTTGGCGCGTCTTCACCCGCGTCCAATCTTCGTCTGATCGGGGGAAATGAGCAGATTACAGAAACGGCAGGTTACATATGACTTTTTCTAACCAAAACAATAAACAATGTTGCTAATAATCATTTTGAGAGCGAAGTTTTCTCCGGCCGAAGTTTGCTGCGTACCAAATAAATGGCCACACAAAACATCAGAGGAAATGCAATAATGCCAATATGCCAGTCAAGTCAGCCTGCACTTTACATACATTACTCTTGTATTCTTGTATGCCGCCTTTCCAGCGGCAACAACAAAGCAGCAAAAAGATACCAATATTTCTTGATGTACAAAGGGTGCAATATTGAGGAGACACTTTTTGCAAACGCTTGCAAAGTAAGTAGTGAGAAAGTTAATTTCTCCCACCTACCGAAAAATTCGAGTGCATACTGCCTATCTATATTTCAAAGTTTTCCTGATATCATTAAAGATTTGTAAAAAATATAGCGGAGAGGGAGAGAGTTGCCCAGTTAAGGGGCCGCATTCGTAATTACGACTTGTCGCTCAATTAGGATAAAAAATTTAGTGCTATATTTTTTCACAACTGTGGCTAAGTGATAACCTTGAATACATACCAGAATAACTTTAAAATTATTTATGATGGCCTAGTCTCTGTATAGTATAGTAGCCTCCATTGCGCTAAATGAAATGGGAAACTTAAAATTTTCTAGAATAATTGTAGGCCAATAGAATAATGTTCATGTGGAATCCTTACCTTAGTATAATTATGTAAAAATGCTGTAGCTAATATTCTAGAAAATTAATACAACTTGACGATTTCAAAAATGCTACAAATTTCCGTACAATATAACACAATTTGCGTACTATATAACACAATTTGCGTAAAAAATAAATAACACTTTTAGTACGGAAATTATGATAGGAATTATTACGGGATTTAGGGGAGACAACAAATGTTACCCCGTGGTACCATAACAAATGTTACCCCGTGGTACCATAACAAATGTTACCCCGTGGTGCCATAACAAATGTTACCCCGTGTTACCATAACAAATGTTACCCCGTGGTACCATAACAAATGTTACCCCGTGGTACCATAACAAATGTTACCCCGTGTTACCATAACAAATGTTACCCGTGGTACCATAACAAATGTTACCCCCCCCCCCCCCCCCCCCCCGTGGTACCATAACAAATGTTACCCCGTGGTACCATAACAAATGTTACCCCGTGGTACCATAACAAATGTTACCCCGTGGTACCATAACAAATGTTACCCCGTGGTACCATAACAAATGTTACCCCGTGGTACCATAACAAATGTTACCCCGTGTTACCATAACAAATGTTACCCCGTGGTACCATAACAAATGTTACCCCGTGTTACCATAACAAATGTTACCCCGTGGTACCATAACAAATGTTACCCCGTGGTACCATAACAAATGTTACCCCGTGGTACCATAAAAAATGTTACCCCGCCCGTGGTACCATAACAAATGTTACCCCGTGGTACCATAACAAATGTTACCCCGGGGTACCATAACAAATGTTACCCCGTGGTACCAAACAAACATTTTGCCTATAAAGTGTTATAAGTGAGAGGGGCGATAATAACAATAAATATATTAAATTTATTCAAAATCTACAACAACAACTGGAACATTTACAGTAAGTGAAATATTAATAAAATAAGAACCTGAAGTGGAAAAAATGATACTTTATTTAATGGAATATGATGGTGAATAATTAGACTACCACCCAACATGCGTTGCTGCTTTCGCAAGGTCCACTTTTTTTTTAACCCCATTTACTTATTTAATTACTTAAAGTATCCACTGGTACTCCACTGGTGACAGTGTGGTTCTGATTTTGTGTGCAATTGATAGACAACGAGTTGATGTATGGACCTTTATACTAGCAGCTCTGTGATTTGGTTCATCAAAAACAAAGTAAAAATTAATTTAACATCTGAAAGAGTTTTGCGAAATTGTTATTGATTATATTATAAAATAATTATTGCTGAGTATTTTATATTACCCATTAAGTTTATTGGTGTGGCCCTCAAGGTTTCAAATTTAGCGCAAACTATTCAATTGTTAAGCAATGAAATTTATAATTAGGAGCCATCCATAAATGCTGGACAGGGGGGGATATTTCGTGACGAGGGGGGAAGGGCGTGTCCGCAATATCGTGACGTCACATTATTAGTTTCCGATAAAATTACTGTATATTAAATGCATAAAGGCCCGTTCACATCCAACGGAACGGTACACCGCTGACTGTGAACGACCCAACAGGTAGTTAGTTGTGCGCTAAACCGCGCGGTGTACCGCAGCCCATTTAAACAATATTAAAACAATCAATGTAATTTCCTGTTGAATTCACAGTCCACAGATAGACAATCCGTTACCACAACGGAACCGTTGGGTGTGAACGGGCTCCGGGTAGTGTACCGCTGGCTTACTACTTTACCGCTCACGCACCGTTGGATGTGAACGGGGCTTAACGTGTATACTTTCAGGGTCCCATCAGTAGTAAGAAAAAGCCACTTAACCAATGGTTGGTACAAATTTACTGCAGTATTCTATGATTCAACCATATCAGATATACAATACATGGCCTACGTATACTGTATAGGCCAATGACAACCTTTAAAATCTTATCTTACGACCTCTACAACTGCATTATAAGCATGACAGACCACATGTCGTGCCCATGGGAGCATGTCTGAAAAACTAGTATATATAATCTGTTAGTTTATAGCTATAGTTTATAGTTGACAAAATTTATTTAAAAAACGTTATGTCGTTTATGGATGGCCCCTTATATATAAATCTACAATTTTAACACAGCGCTAGACTTTGTTCCGTTGTATATAAACCAATTAATTGTTCCAGACAATTCCTTATCACTTTTAGTATTATTCCATGGGAATCACTCGGGTTCCAAGTTAAAAGTGCATCTTAATGACACTTTTGTAGAAATCAATTTAATAGGTTCCAATTTTAAATTCTATGTTACATTTTATAGGAAAAAACATTCCACAAAAGGGATACACTTTTCAGTTTATTGAATAAAATTTGAGAGTTTAACATTTTAGAGCTACAATGCCATGCAGCCGTGCCGGACTGAGGCAAACGAATTTAATCGAGTTTTTTCCGCTAGTCCACTTGTTTGCCTATTTCCCACGCCCTTATATTTATATAATATTCCAGAAATAAACAGAATACAATGAATGCGTTGTTAGTGAGGGTCAATAAGCTTAAAAGTGGCCAAAAAGGGGTACAAATTGACCAAAAAATTTTTGTCGGAAATTAGTGCCATACCATACACCATTCGAAAGATAATTTCATGGCGAAACTTGTGATGGTAGAGGGAGAGCATGAGGCGCTGCTCAAAGGGAGATATATGGCAAAAACTAATGTCATATCTGTAACGTTTTTGTCTACCACTGTAACGCATTACAGTGGTGACATTTATGGGACAAACGTCTGTAACGGCCATCTGTAACGGCAATTACGTTATGGATTTTGCAGTATTTATAACTTATTGCTTCGACAATAAGGTAATTTATTGGACAAACATCTGTAACAAACAGAGATATCTGACCATAACCATCGCATCCACTAAATTATATGTACTTAACTTAATACACATGATTTCCAATAAATAGAAAAAGTTTTTCATTAACATTTTTCTGTGTAACCGATAATCTTGTTTTACACGATTTTTTTTATCCCGTATTAAATTTTCTCTATCGCGCCGCTTTTTATATGCTTGTTTAAAATACTCTGTATAACAACCGCGCGGTCAATTGGTTCTCTGTACTTATTTAACGGCTCCCTGGCGTTTCTCTGCAACTGATTCAGAGACGTCCATTACCTCATCCAATAAACGGATCTAACTAAACTTATCTCAATAATATAAGTAGTTCACAAGTCCTTCATGTAAGTCAGTGAGTGATGTTAAGCCAATGATTTAGAAATTGATAGTAAAATATAGGGCATAGGCCTTTTATATGCTATGAGGATCATTGCTATCAGCATTGTTGTAATAAATTACGCGCCTATGCAGGGAAGCCTAATAGCGAAAAACGCGAAACGAAACAGGGCAAAGTACCGTCTGTACAATATATTGTATGTTAAAAAAAACACTGTTTGTAGGAAATGTATCTTCAACAATTCTAAACGAAATAAAGCGAAATTCTGCAGAAAGGACGCACATTTTATTAATAGGCCTACTTTTAAAATTTATAACATGGAGATTGCATATATTTGCAATTAATTCCTAAATTATTTACCACGGACCCAGAAGCTCTGGATTCATAAAATTTAATATGTGAAGTGAATCTGCGCTTTACTCCCTAGAATCCACAATCACCTCTTCCCGGATAGAGATAAACATGAATCCGTGTTTTACTCCCCTTACGGGAGGATCCAGTAACACTGAATTCAAATTAGATTGAATTCGCATTTTGCACTCATTTCCGGATTTCATGAAAACCCGGATCCGCGTTTTAACCTAAAAATTCGAGAACCGATCCGGATCCTGCATCCGGTTCCGCGTTTTACACTTACCCATCTTACACTACCACATTACCATGAGCAGTTAGGATATCAGTAGGAAGACGAAGAACGTATCAAACGCGTAGGCATTCAAATATTGACAGTGATGCCTTATTGTAATTCAGGGTGACACTCCGTTACAGATAGGACTGTCATATATATATGACTGAAAACCTACAGTCTGTAACGCATCGATAACTGGTTATATAATGCGTTACAGATGAGACATCCCTTATCTGTAACGCACTGCACTGTAACGGTGACGCGTTACAGATGGTTGACAAAAACGCTTACCACCGCCATACATCATAGGTGTTTATTTATCACTTTAACTCTTGGGGTTGATGCGGCATAAATTCAAATTGCCTTTCCACACGTACCATTATACTTGTATGAGATTAATATTATCAAAATCTATGGCCACATTTGTAGCGTTACAGATGTGGACGTTTATGCTTTCTATATTGACTTTGTTAAACATAAATGCTTCCCAAATGAGATTACCTTACCCTTTGTATGTGATATTTGGCCTATATATGTTAGAAACCCTGTAGATTCTAAATATATCAAAACTGTAAACCTACAGTTACTACTTCAGATTCTAGACGTAAATGTTACAGATGTGACACAAAAATTGAAAAATCCATGCCCATTTTATGTATCGATCTCAAATGGTTCAACATGAATATTATGGCCTGAAATATATCGGAAAAGAAAGCAAAACATCTAAGCATCCCAACAATATATAGGTTTCCTATATATTAGCCACTTGGGGTGATAAAATTTACAGTTGTTTGTGGTCTTGTCATGTAAGGGACAACTGATTTTCACGATATTTCAGTCTTTAATGGGGCATATCTTCTGACGGCCTTTACAGATTTTGATAATTTTTAGTGCGTAAGCTGCGCAAATAAATTAGCTACAAAATAATATATAACTTTATTATATACGAATAAATTAAAGCATATAAAATTATATCGTAACTTCCGGACAAGCCATTGGCCACTTTTAAGCTTATTGACCCGTGAATGTGATATTTTCCAGAATATTATTAATTAAATGGACGAACGAAATCATTGCTATGTAATAATGCCACACAATTTCATAACTTTAAATTCACCAACTATTACAAGTATAAAGGGTCTACAAAACTCCACGAACCCAACAGACAGGACAGATCCAATCATGTTAAAATGAGATGGGGGGAGTGCGAAAATAACTAATCAATCTCCAAAGGGCTTATAACTTACTTTTGACTCTTTGTCCCTTTGATCCTGTTGGCGCCAATAAAGAATAGATATTAATTAATTATTAAAATTAATTAACAAACAAACACAGAATATATTTCAATAAATCGAACTAGATAATAATTAAATTATGGTTGTAATAATATAATATCAATTGCTAGTGATGCCGCTCCTAGATGTCACCCTAAAACTTTAACAATATTGTTCGGAATACAACAACCCGTTACATTTCCTTACAACCACGCACTGCACTGGATCTGGTACAGACTGGTATTATCACCAAGGCTTACCTGATGTTCAAATGCGTCCACATCGGTGTCTAAATGGGTGCGCTCAAACGCCACCTTCTGGGCTCTTTGAAATAGATCGACGTCACTTTGAGATATTGCGGAGTTATGCAGGGGCGACCCTGGTGTGGCATCCGAATCTGTGATAAAATATAATAATTTCCATTGCTGAAAGTGCATGAAAATGTAACGATTTGGGATATTAATAATTGTGTGTAGCGTTGTTGTATGTAGCAAAACGAAAGGAAGGAATATAAGCAAGAGATATACAAAAAAATAATTCCAAATATTATAGATTTACTATAATATAGGCTTAAACACATAATGCAAGTATAAATGTAATGTCTAACTAATTATAAAAAGTACAAATAATAGAAAACTAATGTTAATTGGGGACATCGCGAAACAAGCAACGCAAGAAGGTAACGAAAAAAATATTCACGAAATCTTACCGATTTTCATAATTCCACTCGCCATTAAGTCTAAATAAACCCAAAATCCGCCGTAATTTTTATAAATTAGAACGCAATAATCTGAGTTCTAGAATATTCCTTCTTTATTGATTCAATGACAGGTCAACCAACTAACAGATACTAACTAATACTGATACTATACAGTTAGCGAATGTAAATAATAATATTTAAAGTGAGTTTTAATAACCGGTTCCAGAAGGAATAGAGAGATTAGTTACCAGGAAGAACTAAACAGCTACAGCCTTCACAATTTTTTTAACAATCTATTAAAATATATATATCAGTAATGTGACTGGCCCAATAGGTCGCATACATTAAATTATTTCCTGTTGTCGGTGCAGAATTTACAAATTAAACTTTCAGATTTATTTTCGAAGGTTAGAAAACTAAGAAACCTGAACCATCTACTAAAGTATCATAGACAATATTCTGCTAAATCTTCAACGTAAAAATTATGATAAAAACAAACAATTCTGGCAATTTTTACTGAATGCGGTTTTGATTGTGCTATTTTATTAGAAAGTTCTTGGATGCGTTTTATTTTGGGATGGTAAGAAATCGTCGTAAAAAATTACAATCTAGGATAATAAAACAGCAATATTATTATAAATTGTAACTGTCAGCGTTGCGAGAGATAAACTGACTGCGATAGAGGTTGCTGTGTTGGAGTGGATGCGCTGTCGGAGTAATCGTAATCGAGTGTTTATCGATCGGTTTCGATTAACTAGGACTAGACTACCCTTTCTTTATTCTCCTGTTCTACTGTACTATTCTACTTTATTCTTCTGTTCTGGTCTACTACCGTATAATACTGCTTTCTCTAATCACTACTGTGTGCGACGACGACCTGTAGTTGTTCTAACCCTATTCGGT
This sequence comes from Nemertoderma westbladi, assembly GCA_032718475.1. Classification (NCBI taxonomy): domain Eukaryota; kingdom Metazoa; phylum Xenacoelomorpha; order Nemertodermatida; family Nemertodermatidae; genus Nemertoderma; species Nemertoderma westbladi. Next base: position 8,866 of record JAUCBJ010004916.1, on the reverse strand, counting down.
TGACCATCGTGCCTTGGGGTCGCTGTTAGGGGGGGGGGGGGGGGGATCTTCCCTCTCCAGGGGAAGTTGGACGGAAATAACAGTTGATCAAGGATGTTTTACGTTACGTTACGGTATTACGTTACGTTACGGTTGAAAAACTTAACTTTTTACGTTACGATATTACATTACGGAATAATTTCCAAATTACATTACGTTACTGTATTCCGAAAAAAATAATTGCGTATTACCGAAAATACCGTACCGTATTAGCCGGTTCAGATTGCCATAGGATCACAAAGAGATATTTAAAGTTTCATCCTAATTTTCAGGGACAGGATACGATACGATACGAAAACGGATTTCGTATCTCAGTATTTTATTCGTAACGTATCATAAAAATTGAATTCGTATCGTATTTTCGCATCTTATTATTTTATTAGGTTACAGCTTATAGTTTAATTATGTCAATAAAATGTGTAAGACAGGAGGATCATTGAAAGAGCAGACCACTGAAATATAATCTAAATTCAGTTTATATAAACTTATGAGGATAATTCTAATCGCGCCTACAAGATTGATGTTATGATAAGGCATTCTAGTGAGGGAATAGGAGTATTAAATAAATATAATTATTTATTTAGGGCCTACATGGGAAAAAAGTACAACTTTATCACTATTCTCGAGGCATTTTATTTACCGAGCACCAGTGAGATTAATAAAGGGTCGAGCTCGAGAGAATATTGAAAAAAAAATGTTCTACGTTTTTTTTCCCATGTAATACGTAATTTTATTCTTAAATTGGTACTTTTTTGATGCTTAATTCTTTAATAAAACGTATAGAGATATAGTGGTACAAAATAAATTGACCTATAGTACAGTATTATATTATATTGCTTCCATAGTTACTGCAATTCAAATTACTGTATTCTTCAGCTCCTGTTGCTCCCTTACTCAATGTTAAAGACGTGTGAATGTCAGTGTCAATGTTAGTGTTCTCGAATATTTATTACATAACTAGAGAGCCGCTTAACAACATAAAACCATGTTACAACAACATATGCTTGCTGTAGCAAGCATACTGGAACAATGAAATAAAAAATACTTGCCTATTATATAGAGATTTACATGATTTTCTAAGTGTAATACAAATTAAATTACAATACATATTTTTTATTAACACTTAAATAAAATACGATACGAAAAAAATACGAAACTTTTTTCGTATTTTGTATCGTATCTTGGTTTTTTCGTATCGTATTGTATTTTCTAAAATTTGCATTCGTGTCGTGTCGTGTCGTACAAAGGCTTGGCTTGTGTTGTAATAGGTTGTCATAATAAGACATACAGGTAGCGGTAGCCCTTTAGGTAGGCCTACCATGTAACCTGCTGGCCATCTATACCATTACAGCATAGTACTGCGTTGATATAGGCTACAGCTGGGATAGAGCAGAGACTCAGTATAAATAGTTCAGTCAGTAGCCCTAGTTAACATTAATTAAAACTTAATGTTTAATTAAAACTTAATTTAACTATTAGTTAATTATTAATTAAAACTTCATAATAAATAACTGGAGAAGCCAGGAAGCTGGTTATAAGGATACCGTGTACAGACAAACAAAACCTATTAAAGCATTTAGCTTTATATTGAATAGCTAGAACAGGGAAGTGAAAGTGAAAGTTTTCTGTTGAAAGATTTACTTTTTTGTCCAAAATGATTGCTTGGTAGATAAAACAAATATTACGCTATTACGTTACGGTTTACGGTACAAATATACAGTAATATTACGTTACGGTATTGAAAAAGCTATTACGTTACGGTTTACGTTACGGAAAAATATTGAGCTACGGTATTCCTGAAAAGATACCGTAACGTAATAACATCCTTGCAGCTGATTACTCTCAAAAATAAAACTGTAACCTGTTCTATTGTGTTTAGTTTACTAGTTAGGTTAAAATATCGTGCCACTGTAACCTGCTCCTTTCCCTAAATTGAGAATTTAACATTGAGGCGGGATATTAATTCGCCAAGTAGGGATTTGCGTCCAGTATCCCCCCCCCCCCGTCTCTGGGGTCGAATTTAAAAAACACATGGCTTAACCTAATCAAACGGTTTAACCTAAAGCTAACGGCCCATTTATACTCGGCCGTACGACAGCCGTGCGGTAAGAAATTGTCATATTTTTCCATACAGCAGCCGCCAGGCGGCCATACGGCAATAGACTATACGGCCGCCGGAGCGTCGCTTTCAGGCGAGGTACCCCACGCCGTACGGTCAGGTTGAGATCACCGTACGACAGACGTATGCACGATAATGAAAACCCACTTTTTTTGCTTTGATTTTGTCTTCACCACATAAAATACCACACAACGCTGTTCACTTGCCCTATAATCCTTTTCAACAATAATGCTGAAATCTCCTTCCAAACAGTTTTTCTTTCTTACGCTATCTTTGTATTCTTTGATGAAAGTAATTATAAAAAAATCATAAAAAAATTATTTTGAAAAAAATGCACTTGTAAAAAAAACACCGTTTGTTGGTGGCCCATCGCCATCAGCATCAATACATAGAAATGTACAGTAGGCCTATATATCATCTTACCAGCCCATCATTTATCACTTCAAATTTCGGATATAAGTGATACTGATGGGCTGGTAAAATTATATACATTTATATGGATTGATACTGATACTGATAATAAACAGTATTTTTTTACAAGTTAACGCCCAGTAAATTTTTTGCAAATTTATGAATTTTTTTAAAATAAATGTTTTACATTTTTTTTATTTAATTTTATTTATTTGTTTAATTTGTTTGTGATACTCATGGGCCATCATACACTAGTATTTCTGACTGTTGTTTTACAACATAATTATTATAATTATAGGCCTTCACAATGTAAAAAGGTGTACGTGTAACTGTAAATGCCGTACGGCAACCGGGTCGAATAGAAATGTTTTCTATTCGACCCGGCCGCCGTAGGGCGTTAAATTTTGTGGCATCTACGTCTACGTTCACCGGTACGGTAAGCATCTGATGACTTACGGTGGCCGTACGCGGTCGCATAACAACTGCAGATGTGTGAGCGTACGTTGACCTCACGACCGCCGTACGACGTTGTCGTACGGCTGTCGTACGGCCGAGTATTAGTTAGCTTTACCGGACAGAAAGGCGTATTAAAGCAGAACTAAAGGAACCAAAATTGGCTAATACCGAACGCGGTATTGCGGTAAACACGGAACCGAAAGCAGGTAGGTAAAACACAGAGCTATCGGGAAAAAATGGGATAATTACGAAGCTAAAGGGAAACAAATGAGGCTAACAGAAAACCAAAGGGGATAACACAAAACTAACGGAAAACGTGTTAACACAATGCTAACGACACCAAAATGGGCTGACACAAAGCTAAAGGAACCAAAATGGGCTAACACAAGGCCAACAGAAAACCGGACGCGCTAACACAAAGCTAACAGAACCAAAATGGGCTAATAAAACGCTAACATGAAACAAAAGGGACTAACACAAAGCTAACAGAAAAACAAAGGGGCTAACACAAAGCTAACCGAAAACCAAAAGTTTTTAACTCAAAGCTAACATCAAACCAAAGGTGTTAACACACTGCTAATGACACCAAAAGGGGCTAACACAAAGCTAAAGGAACCAAAATTGGCTAACACAAAGCTAACAGAAAACCGGACGTGCTAACACAAAGCTAACAGAACCAAAATGGGCTAATACAACGCTTAAAACAAAAGGGACTAACACAAAGCTAACAGAAAACCAAAAGTTTTAAACTCAAAGCTAACATCAAACCAAAGGTGTTAACACACTGCTAATGACACCAAAAGGGGCTAACACAAAGCTAAAGGAACCAAAATGGGTTAACACAAAGCTAACAGAAAACCTGACGTGTTAACACAAAGCTAACAGAACCAAAATGGGCTAATACAACGCTAACATAAAACAAAAGGGACTAACACAAAGCTAACATCAAACCAAAGGTGTCAACACAAAGCTAACAGAAAATCAATGGTATTAATTAACACAAAGCTAACATAAAACAAAAGGGGCTAGCACAAAGTTACTAGAAAACTGGACGCGCTCGCGCTAACACAACGCTAACAGTATCAAAATGGGCTAATACAACGCTAACATAAAACAAGAGGGACTAACACAAAGCTAACAGAGGACCAAACGTTTTTAACACAAAACTAACATCAAACCAAAGGTGTTAACACATTGCCAAAGACACCAAAAGGGGTTAAGACAAAGCTAAAGGAACCAAAATGGGCTAACACAAAGCTAACAGAAAACCGGACGTGCTAACACAACGGTGACAGAAAAACAAAGGAGCTAACACAAAGCTAACAGAAAACCGGACGTGCTAACACAACGGTGAAGGAACCAAAAGGGACACAAAATTTATTTTTTTTTAACACAAGGCTAACAGAAAACCAAGAGTTTTTAACACAAAGCTAACATCAAACCAAAAGTTTTTAACACAAAGCTAAAATCAAACCAAAGGTGTTAACACAAAGCTAACATAAAAAAAGGGGCTAACACAAAGTTACTAGAAAAACAAAGAGGCTAACACAAAGCTAACGGAACCGAAAGCAGCTAACGGGAAAAAAATGGATAAATACGAAGCTAAAGGGAAACAAAAGGGGCTAACACAAAGCTAATAGAAAAACAAATGGGCTAACATAATGCTACCAGAAAACCAAAGGTGTTAACACAATAACACATGGCTAACAGAAAACAAAAGGGACTAACACAAAGCTAACAGAAAAACAAAGGAGCCAACACAATGTTAAAGGAACCAAAAGGGGTTAACACAAAGCTAACATAAAACAAAAGGGGCTAACACAAAGCTAACGGAACCGAAAGCAGCTAACACAGAGCTAACGGGAAAAAATTGGAAAAATACGAAGCTAAAGGGAAACAAAAGGGGCGAACACAAAGCTAACGTAAAACAAAAGGGCTAACACAAAGCTAACAAAACCAAGGGGCTAACACAATGCTAACAGAAAACCAGAAGTGCTAAAACAAAGCTAACATAAAACAAAAGGGCTAACACAAAGCTAACAAAACCAAAAGGGGCTATCACAAAGCTAACAGGGTTAGCTTACCCCGCGGACTGGCGTGCGGCCTGCTGGGACTTCCCGCCATAGAGGAGGACGGCAAGCGACCCAACGGGGTACGAAACGACCAATCAGGCGGACCTCTACGGTCACGAATGTCCGAGTCCGTCCCGTACAGATGCGACAGACCGTCGAACAGGGCCGCGCCCTTCAACCTACCGGGGGACATCACGTGTGACGCGCCGCCTAGGGTCCGACCGCGCCCCTTAGCGGTACGTTTCTTCATTGCCGCGGCGCGCATTTTGAGTTTTTGAATGCGTTTCCGTTGCGCCTTCAAGATAATATCTTTGGAGAGTTTCTGGGCGAACTCCATGGAGCGTTGGGCGACTTTGGAGGTGCGTCCGACCTTGGGGGTGAAGTAGTCCGTCATAAAGTCGTACAACTCCTTGGGTTTCGTGTAGAGACAGGGCGAAACGCTCCTGTCGGAGTTGCCGGAGTCGGATTCGGACCTGCGGGGATAGTGTACTCGAGGGGGACGTTCCGACTCGGGTACGTTGGGACACTGGCGGAGTCGGCGGTGCTTCTTGTACTTGGATTGTCGGTTGCCGAGTCCGTCGCACCCGGGGTACGGACAGGTCTCCATGGCGAGCAGCCGCTTTAGGCCCCCGGGGGACGCCGCCCCCTTTGGGGACTTGGTCCGGGGGCATTTCGTAGCCCCCCTCGCGTTCTGTTTGCTGAGTTTGGGCCCCGGTGAGCCGCCGATCGAACATTTCCTGTCTGGAGATTTCCCCGGAGTTTTGTTCGCGCTGTATTTGTGGCGTTGTGGCGACGGGGATCGGGAGGGTTTCCCAACGACAGACTTTCTCGCACCTCCGGTAACCTTAACGGATTTCTTTACTGAGTCCGCGGCGCAACTTTCACATTTCCAAGCTCCTGTCGAAAGAATAAAATTATCAATAAAACTACAAAAATCTCTATTTAAATCTCATTAGTGCTGAAAACTGAATGGGAAAATAAACTGAATTCCAAAACTGAAATTATTGCCATAATTTATAATTGTGCTTTTTTAATTCAAATTCACAATTTATTTTCCGGTAATACCGAAAACAACGCCACTGTAATCTGCTCCTTTCCATTAACGAAATCTAATTTCGTAAACTGTTTTGGTTAGAAAACAATTTCAATGAACCCTGCACCTTTTCCTTTTACTCACCAAATTAATTTAGTAATTCGAAATCGACAGGCGGGAAATCCTCAGTCTGACAGTCTGAAGATAAACGGACATGAAAAGTCATTCAGACAATTATGAAAAACTAAACTGACAAAAAAGTTAAAAAATACATAAATATCACCGATTCGATGTATAGTGTGTTTGTTCGACTAACCCTTGGGCGGTTTTGTTATTGGTGGGTGTAGACAGTTCATATGATGACCTCTATCGCATCCGTCACAGAACAACATATTAGTGTCACTCCCCTTCCCCGCGCAGATACAGCAGCTCTTACAATCTATACACTGCCACGAAATAGATTTCAGTTTGCGGACTAAATCTAAAATAATAAATTAATAGGAATATAATTTAAATAATTAATAATACGCTAAATAATACGGGGGGGGGGGGGGGGGGGCATGGATGAAAGGTTGTGAATTTATGGGTCGTTGGTTTAAATCTCACTTAATTCTGAATTATTTTCATTGTGAGATGTAATTATTAATTTATTGTTTGTATTTAAATTATGTGGTGACTGACTACACATAGTGTAGCCCCGCTCCCGCCATTTTTCTACAAATCGTAATAATGATATTGTATAAAATTTGAAGAGATATCTTGACATCACGACTTCTCACTGGATGTGTCAGAATTTATATTATTACGTTTTTTTAAGCTACAAACGTTTGAACATAAAAGTGGGAGTGAGGGGGGATTTTAAAATATCCTTTACGAGGCAGGTTGAAAATGCTGATTTTACCCTAATCAACTTAATTAACTACATTATGTACCAAGTTTGGATGGATTTCATTAACATTTGGCGGAGTAATTAACGTTTAAAATTGGACACGACAGATCAACAGATACACCGATTGAGTTAGTGGTACCCATAGGCTAACCTCGCTTACTTTCGTGGCTCGCCCCACTTGGCAACGGGAAATTACATAGGACACAGGCACTACTAGTGTAAGGTACCAGACTAATAAGCCAGCTTGCATATTATTTATCTCGCAAAATGATTGCCTCAGTATTTAATCGTGATTCTTTAGAATCATTAGCTAAATAATTTCGTTGAGGTGTTGACATGATAAAATAATATTTCAGTATCAATACTATCGGCATAAGGTAATTTTTAATATTTTTTACAATTTGGGTCGCCTCTATGCCTAAAATTTAAAATTTTATTTCCCGTGACGCACACAAATCCTCTGTGCGCCTTTGGGTTGGGGTGGTGCAGATTAGGAGGGGGGTTGAAGGGGGTTGATTTATTCTTATTATTTTATTGGGGGTTTGGTTAAATTTCTTAAATTCCGAATTTGGGATAGAATTGCTCCATTTTAATCTGTATCTGATAACTGACCCTCGTGTTGCGCGAAGGCCCCACGAACGTGTCTATTAGAACGCCTAGATATTAAATGGTTTGTGATTGGTTGATGGTTACTCTTTGACTTAATTTCAGATTTAGATTTTTGGTGGTATCATCTGTTCGACATTTTGGAGCAAGGAGCAACAATTCTTGTTTTCTGAGGATTTAGTTGTAAGCTATGTGCGTGGAATACATCTGTTAGTAAATTTACGTTTTGTTTTAATACATTAGTTGCTACGATTGGAGAAGTATGGTTTGTAAATATGATGGCATCATCTGCATATTGTATTAGTTTAAGTTTGTTTTTCGTGGTTGAGTTCGGTATGTGCTTATGTGGTTAGTATACAGTGAAAATAGAAGTGGCCCAATGATTGTTCCCTGTGGTACCCCTTGGTTTTTCAGTCATCCATGGTGAGTGGGTCCCGTCAAAATAGACTCTCTGTCGTCGTTCTGGTAAATAATTTGATATAAAAGTATATGCAGAGGAATGAAAGCCTATATTTGCTTATATGTCGTGTTCGTATAGAACTGAACGCCTTGCTGAGTTCAAGAGATGCCGCAGCCACGTAATTGCCATTGACTAACGATTTCATTGCCATTGTCTCAGAGGCATATACTACCGCGTCGAGTGTTGAAAATCCTTTGCGAAATTCAAATTGTATTGGGGTTTGAATTTTAATTACTTTTAAAAAGGTTTTTTTATTTATTTATATTTTTATATTATATATATTTTTTATTTATTTTATTTATTATTTATTTTCTCGAGCACTTTGGCTATAGGATTAAGAATACAGACTGGTCGATAATTTGTTGCTTCGGTGTCATCTCCTTTTTTATATACAGGTGTGATGTTGTTTTAGATGATATTATATTAATTTATATTATATATATTATATATATAATTTCTGATTGTTTTAGATTATTTGGGGAAATGGGTTGGGTAATACATGCATTTTAAATATAAGTTAGAGGTATACTTTGACAAGACAATTTGACACTTGAACGGAACCGCCTCCCCGCTTTGCAGGACAATGCTTTTGAGGTGAGGACCAGCCAGTTGCATAATCTTGCGCTTTGGCGGCCTCATGGAGTGAATAAGCATGGTGGACAGCCTCATGACTTTCTTGAGACGCATCTTAAAGGACACTGGCCTTGAAGATGCGGTTGATCTAGCAAATGTCGCAATTTCGTCGACAAGCCGGCAAAGCATTCTTAATATATATGTAATA